>PVJH01005902.1:77549-107444 GCA_004026705.1 Nesogale talazaci
AAAACAGTTTGAGGTTTTGGTGCTTATGATGCCCTTCAGGTGCAGTGGGTAAACAATTCAGGTGCGGAACAAAAGCTCCCAGCTTGGAATCAACTGTTCCGCAGAAGAAAAAAATCGTAATCCAATGTGGCCATCTGCTTTATTGATTGCGAAGTAGAAACCGCGGTTATTGACTGGAGGGTGGGTATCATTGAGAAATAGAATTCTACAGTTTTACTTTCTTCCAATGTTCTACAATGATTTCTTTTTTAATAAAAAACAAAAAGCGGAAACTATTTCAAGAACAAAGGGACGTTTGAAAAAACCTACATAAAATGAAGATCAACTTGCTAGCCAAGGTTTGAAAAACTGCATTACGTTTTTAGAGGAAAGGGCACGGGACTTGTACTGTGACACAAGTGGCTGTGAACTTGAGCCAGTCACTTCAATGACCTGAACCTGTTCAGCTCTTCATCTGCAAACTTCAGAGAGACCTTTTTGCTCCATATTGTCCCCTTCCAACTCGCCTTTTCCAACACACACACACACACACACACACACACACACCACGAGTTCACAAAGTTGGGCAGTGGCTGGGCCGCCCTGAAACGCCAGGGACCCTTTCGGGTTGGGGTTTCCGTTCAATCTCAGTTCCACGTCCTTCCCAGGCCCCGCCCACTCGGAAGAGGCGGATGGGGATGGGGAGGAAGCCTATCGATATCTCTGAGGTAGACTGCTATCGCCTATCTGCGTCGCTGCCGTCAAAGCCCCGTAGGCTTCTCTGTCGATCGCCGAGCAGCAGGGTTGGCCTCGCTACTTGGTCCGCATCTTTGCAGGAGGCCGCAGCGAAGCCTGAGCGGGAACTATGGTACGTTGGATCCCGAGCTATGCCAGGGTTGAGGCGGAGGTCTGGTGACTGAGGGGATGGCGAGCCGCCATTTCTGTTCTGTTTAAAGTGGCCGGGGCACACAAGGCTTGAGACAGGAGCCGACGTTAGAGCCTAGACCGTGATTCAGCATCTCCGCCAGGCCGGGAGAGGGAGGCTCGGCGGTCGTTGCGGCCTTTGCTCTGGGGCTTTCCTAGTTCGCCTCCCGCTGGACTGTGGCCCTTTCTCCTTAGCCCATTAGTCGCGTCTGCCCTTCGGAGCCTTGCGGTGACATGGATTCCGAGTAGCACAGAGTAGACTAGAAGGCTGTTTGGGGAAGAGGGAATAGAAATTAGATATTTGACTTGGAGGCGCCCCAAACCTCCAACTTCACCCCAAGGTTTGGGTTTTAGGACGGCGCCTATTTTCCTGATATTACTAGGCCTTAGGATTCGAACAGGAAAGGCTCTGTTCAGGCATTTCGTCTAATCACCTAGTTCTGCAGGGGAGAGAGGGCAAGTGCTGTTTCCAAGGCTACGGCAGTAGAAGGTTTCCCGGCTTGTATGTGCCATTCAAGCACTCTGCCTTTTCACCCCATAATTATTCCCTCTAGCGCTGTGTGACTTCATATCGTCGTGACAGCGGTAATTATTCTGGTGCAGTTATTTTTGTCCGCCCGCAACTTCAAGCGCACATGTTTGCACAAGAAGCACACGTGAAGTACATTGATAGTTCAGGTGCCCATCAGACATGCCCCCCCTAGACTAGGCGTCATAGAAAGCAGAATGGGAAGTGGAGGAAGTGTTGGGGTGCTTTGGGAAGGGCAAGAAATTGGAGACTTTTGAGCTGGGTTTCAGCAAACTTCATTATTAGTGCTCCAAAGAAGGGATCAGCACCAGCAGAGGTACTGGTGGACGAGGAGGAGGAAATCTAGACCCCCAAAGAGTTGTATGAGCTTTTCGTAATGGAGTGACCCTCGGGGTTGGCATTGGTTGGAAGGGACTTGGTGGTAAAGGATTGGCTTGGGACAGGAAGTGGCCTGGAAGCTGTAGGGGGAGGAGACACTGGCAAGGGAGGACCCTCCAGGCTTTGCACACTTGGCCTTCCTCCTACAGTAAGTGTCCATGAACAGAGTTGTGTCTGTGTGGAATTGAAACACAAATCTTGAGAGCATTTCTTAAAACAGCAAGCTGAGAATGGAGATTTGCAACGTTCTTTTTCTTCTGCTTTCAGTTTCGAAACCAGTATGACAATGATGTCACTGTGTGGAGCCCGCAGGTAAAATAAGTCATGCCATTTCTTGGAAGTGCTTGTATTATGTTTAGAAAGGCATGAAGTTGTATGCTCTGATAAAATGAGATAGAATCATTTTAGGTGGTCTCAGAACTTAAACTTTCATCTAGATGTTTTCTGATTTTTTTTTAAAGGTTTGAGATCTTTAACACACCTTTGTTTTATAATCGTGTCTTGATAGTTTGTGCCTCTCGATGTGTTGGGTTTTTTTCTCTTTAGGGCAGGATTCATCAAATTGAATATGCAATGGAAGCTGTTAAACAAGGGTCAGCCACCGTTGGTCTGAAATCAAAAACCCATGCAGTGCTAGTTGCATTGAAGGTAAATAAGCAATATGTCTATCACTCTTTTAGAAACAGAATCTTCAGATATAAATTTCACTGTGCAGACAATGAAGTCTTAATTTTCTAATTTTATTGTGGTGAAAAATACACACCAGGGACATTAGCTAATAGAACTAAAGGCACTTAGAAGTCAATGATATTTTTCACCTGAGCCACCATTATCTTCCTGCTTTTCTGAAATCTTCCATCATCGTTAATAAAAACTCATTGTCTAGCAGATGAAAGCTCCCCACTCCCAACTCTCATCTATTTTGTAACCATTAATATTCTTTTGTTTCTACAAATTATCTCATCACAAACTTGTTTTTCTGTCTTACAATGTCTTCACATAGAGGGCACAGTCCGAGCTTGCAGCTCATCAGAAGAAAATTCTTCATGTTGACAACCATATTGGTATTTCAATTGCGGGGCTGACTGCTGATGCTAGACTGTTATGGTGAGTATGATGATGAAAACCAAGTAGCCTTTTAACTCACTTCTAGAAAAGATCCGGGCAAATTATTTTAGGGAGCTGCTTGCCAGAATATCTATTAAATTAAAATTGTGGACTTGGACTCACAAAGGATTACATTTCCTGTCCACATTAATATTCCTTAACCACATTAATGTTATTATGTTTGAGAAAACACTGGGTGGCATCTCCTGCAATCCAGTAAGTTCATTCTGACCTATAGGGCAGGGTAGAACTGCCCCTGTGGGTTTCCAGGATCATAACTTTTGGTGAGAATAAAAAGCCTCATCTTTCTCCCAGAGTGGCTGATGGCTTTGAACTGCTAACTTTGTGATTACTGGCCCACTGCTTAAGCACTATTCCACCAGAGCTCCTTAATACTTGTTAATTCAGTGTATTTTGCCTGAGACTGTGTTATGTCTAAGAAGAATGTGACCTTGTCGTCTGGTTTTTAATAATGAGCTGAGCCACCCTTGCTTGCTTTCATGAGAGTGCATTAGACATATTTTTGCAAAGCTCAACATCATACTGTGGGTTATACAAAAGTGAGTCACGTGAATCTTATGTTCAAGGGACTTAAAAATCTAGTTGTATAGGTATTAATGAGTCCAGTTTCTATAATAAGGATAGAAAGCAGAGATTTTTTTTAAAGTAACATATTTCTTTGAGAGTCTAGAGGAAATCATTTCTTGTTGAGAGGCAAGATGTAAATGAGAAGCTAGGACACTGCAGCCACATCAGTTGAGTTCATGTCTTACCTTCAATACTTCTTATCTGAGGCAGAGGTAGTTACTTCAGTCTTCATTGTCATGATATTTTCTTTTGAGTTAAGTAGTCTTAGCATGAAGAGTGCTAAGCGTAATGCCATTCGGGTGGAATGTGAATTGTCTCAGGAAGAGGAAGATAGTTAGGCTTCACTTATCTTTTAAACCATGATTGTATAAAAAGGAAAGAATATAAGCACATACTGATATTGATGTTGAAATTTTCAAGTTTTCTCGTAGGTCAGCATTGTGGTGACAGCTTTTTTAGCTTGTGGCAATTCTTGAAATAAAACATTTTCTGTGCTACACAGACTTGAACAAAACTTTTCAGCACTGTCCAAAACGTCATTCATACAGTTCCCGGATTATGAGTGAGACTTATTCCTAAGCATCAATAGGTTGATTTTGTGGGTAAATCGAGCAGAGGCATATGATTCTTACTTAGGCTACTCCAGTACAAAAAAGAAGCACTGATGGCACAGTGCTTATGTGTTAGACTGCAGTCCACACAATCAGTAGGAAGCCACCAGCTGGCTGGAGAGAAAGACAGAGCTTTTACCCCTTTAAGAATTACAGCCTCAGAAACACAGGGGCAGTTCTTTCCTGCTGTGTAGGGCTGCAGTGAGTTTGGGGTTTGGGTTTTAGTTAAGTACAAAGAAGGCGCCTTGGTGACATGGTGGGGTCCTCGTTGAGCTGTGACTCACAGAGGCAGCAGTTTGAAGCCACCAACGACCCCTCCGAAAAGAGAACGGCCTGTCTGCTCCTGTAAGGATCCACGGTCTTCGAAACCACATGTAGCATATTGCTTGCTGCTCTTGTGCTGATTCAAGACCTAGAATTAAGCCAAGCTATGGCGGACAGTGCAGAGGGTAAGAGAGATTGTTCCTGTTGCGTTGCTCAGCCTTTGCTGTTCTGTAAAGTGCCCTGAAACAAAGGTTTGATAAGGCTAAAGAGTATCTTGATACTAGAAACATCTCAGTCCTTCGTCTGCTGGCATGTCGGCTTACATGCTGAGCAGGAGAAGGCGGCGGCTTTCTGCCCCAGTAAAGAGTTAGAGCTTCAGAAGCCTACAGAAGCAGCTCTCTTCTGTCCTATAGGGTCACAAGGCATTGAAATTGACTTTGATGGCAGTGAGTAAGTCAGTCATATCTTTGTTATCGCTCTAGTTTCTTTATCTGGATAGAATGTGTGTAATATCTGAAAGCAAAATCAAACTTTAATTTAGACTGGATGCTTTCTATGTGATTTGAAATGCCTAATTTTTGTTTTCTTTTAGTAATTTCATGCGCCAGGAATGTTTGGATTCAAGATTTGTATTTGACAGGCCTCTTCCTGTGTCTCGTCTTGTGTCACTAATTGGAAGCAGTATCCTTTTCTGTGCTAACGTCTGTGAATGTGAACTTACAGAATTTCAAGACTTCCCCCTTATGTTAGTTATTAGTATTTGAAGCTACAGACTTAATGCTTCCTCGGTTTGAACTACATTGCAAAGAAAGACCTTGTCTAATATGTGGTGGGTTATGCAAGAGTTGAATGTGCAACTACAGGCCTTCATTAGTAATATTTAATTAGTTTGAATTAATACTGAAAGTTACATTTGTAAAAGTGTTAAAGTTAGTTATATTTAATTTAGGAATGAATTTCCACCTGATGTGAGTGAAATGTGGGTGGGTGGGCATAGGTGTAGGTTTTCCCTTGGAAGAATGATTATGAAATAAGGGATTGAGTTCAGTCTTTTATCAACAGTTGATAATACTAAAGATCTATAGGCCTGTTTCAGGAAAACCATTTTAAAAACACAAATTTTAGATTGGATTTAAGGTTTTTTTATAAGTGATTCTATGTCTTGGACTTGTTAGATCTAAAACAGCTGTGATGATACATGGGAATATATCATTTTGCAAGCATTCATTCTTGACTTTGATGGACGGTCAGGTGTATTTTTAAATTAAGCCAATGAAATACTGCTGCGTTGTTAACTGCCTTCCGGTTTGAAATGTGGTGCTTATGCAACAATTAAAGATGTTGCACAGACCTTCATTAATTAGTTTAAACTATATAGGGAATAAAAAGAATTTTATCCCCTGTTAGAATAGCTCTTTAACTAGTTAAGAAACCCAGATACCAACTCAGCGATATGGTCGGAGACCTTATGGTGTGGGGCTGCTCATTGCGGGCTATGATGTAAGTTCCTTGCAATTATGTTTCACAATTTTTTAAATGATGTTAGATTTTATCCAAACTGAAGTCAGGAATTAAGTCTCCCTTCCTGTTTGTAGGATATGGGCCCTCACATTTTCCAGACCTGCCCGTCTGCTAACTATTTTGACTGTAGAGCTATGTCCATTGGTGCTCGCTCCCAGTCAGCTCGTACGTACCTGGAGAGGCATATGTCTGAGTTTATGGAATGTAAGTGAATGTCTTTTGTGTCTTGTTTTGGATTTTGCCTTGGGGTATTTGTGTAGTGAAGAAACAGTATAATCCTAAGTAAATAAAGCTACTAGCATTATAGGAAGAGATCTTTGGGGGGGGGGGGGGATTCTAAAGTGCTAATTGTTTCTATTATATTGTAGTTTTCTGCCCCCTTTAAGCTCCCGCGGTAGTTTTTGTCACTAATTGAAACCTTTCAAAATACCTCACCAAGGAGATTCTTGATTTAGGTTAGTTTGAAGTCTATGTACCCCAGCCAGAGATGAGAACCACAGTAAAAGTTACTGTTTTGTAAGTCCTCTTTACAGCATACTGTCATTATACTTTAGTTTTGATCACACAGATATTTCTGTATTCGGTAAGCCTTAGAAAGGCAGAGTAAGTATGGGTAAAGATGTAGGATGCATTGATAAGGTAGGTTTTCAAGTTTTTGCTTCACACTTCTCTTTGGCTTCTTCCCCATTTTCTGGTGGCAATCGGCACTGTAGTGTAATGTATACAGTTCTTCAGTATTTAAAGGAAATTATCATCTCCTGTGGAATAATAGATTTACCTTTGAAAGAAATGGTCCTCTCCCTAATAAGATTGAAAGATACTGGACAAAAATTAAATGTTTAGAATGATGGTAATTGGTTCGGGACCCGCCCCCCCACCGAGGTTGTACCACATTTGGAGATTTCTTGGCATGGAGTTGTGCATGTGATTAAGATTTGTTACAGCTGACTGAGTCCCGGTGGTGTAATTGGTTGAGTGCAGGACTGCGGCCCAAGGACTTGATGGCTCAAATCCAGCGGCAGTTCTCAGGAGCGGCACTGGGTAGCGCCCATGGCCACCAGAAGCAAAAAAAAAAAAAAAGATTTGTTACAGCTGTACAGTCAGGGTATCACCCTGGATCATAGGAAAAGGACAGAATCTACCCCGTAAGTTCCCAGACTTCTTTGGCCTACTGCCTTCTTTTCAAGAAAAAAGTTACTCAGCATCCTCCTTGCAATTAAAAGCTTTTATACTATAGCCCACAATCCAGATTAAAGTGTAGGTATCCACTGAAGTGATTTTTTGTGTGCGGATTTTGTATTTTTGCAACCTTGCTGAGCTCATTTATTCTAGTGGGTTTATGTGGATTGGTTAGATCCAGAATCCTGTCATCTATAAATGATAGTTTTACTTCCTTCTATTCTAGATGCCTTTTTATTTATTTTAATTAATGTTACTAGAACCTCCAGGTATTGTTGAATAGAAGTTGTCTCAACCTTAGTTGTGAATTTTTTCCTAGATGCCCTTTATCAGGTTCAAAAAGCTCCCTTCTCTTACTTGTTGGACACTTTTATTTTGTAAGCATGTTGGATCTTAGATAATCTTCATTGTGTGTCTCTGTTGAGAACAGTCAGTTCTAGGGTTTTCCTTTATTAATGTCTGTATTTTTCAGGCATTAAACCAGCTTTGCATTCCTAGAGTTAATCTCACTGAGTCATGGTATAAAATCACTTGTACATGTTACTGGATTTGGTTTGATCTGTGTAATTTGTAAATTAGAACTTTAACCTAAAAAGGGTCAGATTTAGTCATAAAAATTAAATATCAGCTGAGCCCCGGTGGTGTAGTGGTTGTGCGCGGGACTGCGGCCCACTGGGATGGAGGTTCAATTCCAGCTCCACAGGGGCAAAAGATGGGCCTCCTACTCCCACCACCAGGGCAGTGATGCCCTAAAAAAAATTAAAAAATTAAATAAAAAAATTAAATATCGCTAAGCCCCGGTGGCGTAGTGGTTGTGCACGGGACTGCGGCCCACTGGGATGGAGGTTCAATTCCCGCTCACAGGAGCAAAGGCTGGGCCTCCTACTCCCACCACCAGGGCAGTGATGCCTAATAAAACAAATAAATAAATAAATAAATTTAAAAAATAAAAAAAAATTAAATATCTTGGGTTGAGCCCCGGTGGCGTAGTGGTTGTGCGTGGTACTGCCGCCCACTGGGACGGAGGTTCAATTCCAGCAGTGGGGCTGGGCCTCCTACTCCCACCACCAGAGAGCAGTGATGCCCCCCCCAAAAAAAATTAAATATCTTCACATTAAATAACGGCAATGTTAGTAGTGGTTATTAGGTCTTATGATTGGAAATTAAACTTACTGGCTTTTTCTTGTGCTGTATTTATTGCACAGGGAAAACACCAAGATTTCAGATGGGAGATAAAACTAATCAATAATTACTCATTTATTACATATAGGCAATTTGAATGAACTGGTTAAGCACGGTCTGCGTGCCTTAAGAGAGACACTTCCTGCAGAACAGGACCTAACAACAAAGGTTAGTAGTACATTTCCCAGTCTAGGTGTTAGTTTACTGTGTAGGTATTGTATCTGTGTGTTTCTGTTACATTCAAAAGGGTGATACACTAGAACTTAATGCTAAATGGGGAGGGGGCATGGTGAAGTCTAACCTTAGTTGTGGATATTCCCTAGGTGCCCGTTAGGGGACAGGGAGGAAAAAGGAGGGGAAAATGATGTATTAAATATGGGTAGGTAGTGTACAGAATGTCATTTAAAATAGTGTGGTCAAGGAAAGCCAAGTGGGGAAGTAAACTTGGCTTTAAGGGGGCAAGGCAGTAAACTCAGTGAGTGCAGTGACCCGATCCAAGTAAAGGAGCCAATAGAGTTGATAGGCGTTTTGGAGTGCTTGTGTAGAAGTGGTTTTTGGAGCCATGAAATTCGACTGGATAAGACAAGGTTTGAGACTGGGCTGTGGGTAGGTATCCGTTCATGAGACGGGTGGCCAGAGACTAGGAGAAAAGTCTGAAAAATGAGACTTTGTAAGAAACTTTCAGGAAAAAGAGAATGATAAACTATGTAAGAAAACTGCTATTCAGCAAATGTACAAATGTGCTTGACACGGATGGGTGGGTGGGTGGATGAGTTGTGGTAAGGGTTGTACGAGCCCCCAGTAAAATGATTTTTAAAAAAGAAAACTGCTAGTCAAAGAAAAGGCAGATTAAGAATTAGCTATTGGTTTAACAATGATGTAGTGATTTGGGGAATTTGACAAGACAGTTTTATTGGTATGATGAAGCCAAGTCTAATAGAAATGGAATCAGGAGAGAATGGAGCAAATTCTGTGTAAGGAGAAATCACCTTGTATTTGCTGCATGGTTAGGAGAAGAATCCAGTATAAAGGGAAGTTCGATGTAGGAAAACAGTGAGAAAAGCTACTGTGACTTTTCATTCACAATAGCAGGAAGGAAGGTTGTCAAGGGCAGGAAAGAATGTATACACTAGCAGTTCATTAAAGTCTCTTCCAATTGCTTCTCAGTGCTTAGTGAGATAAAAAGGTTCTGAACTGAAAAGAAAATGGAGAATGTTAGAGAGATCTATGCTTTGGAAAAGGAGCTAGATAATCGTTTTTATTTGTTCAAAATGCCTATAACGCTATATCCCAGGGCAACTCAGTTTTAAATTGGGATCTGCATTTGACTGTTGACATTCACTGTTGGAGAATGTGTGCTCTAATATTCCTGATTTTTGAGTCTTGTCTGAGTCAGTGTGAATGTGCAGTATATTTGTACCTCAAGTTTTCACTGAAGTGTTTATCTCACCAGAGTTGTTTCTATACTGGTTCGTATTCCTTAAGCATATTCAAAATTGTTCTTCAGTGTTTCACTGTGGAATGTGGTTCTAAGCCCTCACCAAATTCAACATTCATAAGTACCCACAACTTCCAAAATGTATTTCCTAGTTAAGAAGCAGTCATTTCTTAGTTTAAGCCAGAAGTACGTTTGATGATTTCTAATGAGGCAGGCTTACTTCCCAGCTATGTGCCTGCTATGTCACTCAGTTCTCTAATTCCCGTTATGAGCCAAGTTACTCATTTCTAAAGGTGATTTGTGACCATCCCCATTGGCTATTCAATCTGCAGGGTTTATAACTTCCTTCTAGCTTTTAAGGCCCCTTCATTTAAATGTTTTTGTCTTATTCAGAGCCTTTGTAAATTTTCATTGTTTTTTTTTTTTCACTTAAAATTGTATCGAGTGTATTTTCCACCTTCCCAATTGCTGCTGTTGTTTCTTCCCTTGTGCCCCCTCTCCATCCCCTCAGAATGTTTCTATTGGAATTGTTGGCAAAGACTTGGAGTTCACGATCTATGATGATGATGATGTTTCTCCCTTCCTGGAAGGCCTGGAAGAAAGACCACAGAGAAAGGTCCAGGTACAGAAAAGTAACTGACCCTCAGCATGAGACCTTTCTTCCAGCTTAGGCTACTGTGCAGCGACGGTGCAGATCTACCATTTCTGTCTTCAGGGATTGAGATGAGTCTGTCATTCAAGGGGCAGTGGGAAACTAAGGTCTAAGTAAAGTAAAATATTGAGGGAGCCATGATCTCCAAAAATACAAAGTGAAACAAAGAGCTGATGGCTGGATTATTTGTTGCTACATAGTAACCTCCTTTTTAACTGGCCTCACTTGAGAGTCTTAAACTTGGCAGTCAAGTTGGGGTGTGAGACTAGAGTGCCCAGCATAGTTTGATTCACTTGACTGGTGCCTTGGAGGGCAGCCCTCTACTGCCAGGCCTGAGCCTCCTCTCAGGCCCTCTCCTTCAGCAAGATCTCGTGGCCTCTGACAGATGAGGGCTTCCAAAAGTAAAACACTGCCACGCTGAGCCCTGGTGGCGCAGTGGTTGTGTGCGGGACGGGGACCCACAAGGTTGACGGTTCAAATCCAGCAGCAGCTCTCCAGGAGCAAGGCAGTGCCCCACCAGGGCAGTGATGCAGAGGGGTAAAAAAAGAAAACCAAAAACACTGCCAGGCTTTTTCAGGTAAGGCTCAGGACTGGCAGAGCATCACTTCTTTGTGCACATTCTCTGGGTTAAAGCAAGTCACAGGGCTAGTCCACATTGTGGGCATGGAGACTTCAAGTAGTCCCCTTAGCTTTGAAGACTAAATTGGCTTTTCATATATAATCAGAAAAAGTTCAACAAGTGTTTGTGACTCTCAACTCAAACAGAAGTCTTCTCTTGGATATGTAGGATACACATTTGGTATTTGTAGATTTGTTTAGTAATTGTTTAGTTGAATAATAAGGAAATACCTTATTCTTCTGTGCCATAAGTGAAAAGAAAAAATGGAAAGGACCATTGTTGATTTTATTTGAATTATTTAAACTTCTGTTGACTGCTGGAACTAGCAATATTTAGGAAAAATGTTGAGTGCTTTGTGAGTAGATTTATTTGATTGTATTTGGGATGTGTTTAATGGTTGTAAAGGGACTAAGGATGGGGCTGAGCCATGGTGGCGTAAGTGGTTGAGTGCAGGACTGCGGCCCACCGGCTTGGTGATTCAAATCCAGTGGCGGCTCTCCAGGTGCAAGGCTGGGTAGCTCCCACAACCACCAGAAGGCGGTGATGGCCCCCCCCAAAAAAAAATTCTTTTTAAAAAAGGGACTAGGGATGTTTTATATGTGCTCATTTATTGGGGAGTGAATAGTAATATTAGAAAGGTAATAATAAAAAAGAATATGATAAAATGCCAGAATAGTTCAATGATGTTTACATTTTCAGAACTGTAATTACATTTCTAAAATTAATTAAATTTCCTTTTCAAAAAAACTTTTGTTTAGAAATTTTGTAGGATAATGAACTAAAACCAGATATCTAAAGTATGTCCCAACTCCTAATTTAAAATAGCTAACTTTTATAATGTACTATTTGGGATTACAACAGTGGTTTTCAACCTTCCTAAAGCTATGACCCTTTAACACAGTTCCTTGTCTTGTGGGGAGCCCCAACCATAAAATTATTTTTGTTGCTACTTCATAACTAATTTTGTTACTGTTATGAATCATCATTTAAATATCTGATATGCAGGATATGTTTTCATTATTACAAACAAATTGAACATAATTAAGATATAGTGATTGGTCACAAAAACTATGTGATTTTATATTGCGAAATATTTATTTTAATGACAAATCAATGAAATTTTGTCTTGAAGCATGGTGTAGCATGGGTGTAGCATGGGTAACAGCCTTCACAGCGGGTACTCATATGTGGGTGTGTCTACATGTAGGCAGACCCGCCTGGAGACGGATAGAAGAGCAGTATCTTGGTTCCTAAAAGCATTGGAAATATGTATTTTCCGATGATCTTAGGAGACCCCTGTGAAAGGGTCATTTGACCCCCTAAAGAATTCGAGACCCACAGTTTGAGATCCGCTGCATTAGAAGTATCTCTTGATTGTGTAAATGTTTTTGTTTTGGTTTTTTAACTTTATTTTCTTTTTTCTTCCCTCTTAAGCCTGCTCAGCCTTCTGATGAACCTGCAGAAAAGGCCGATGAACCAATGGAGCACTAAGTGATCGATGAACCTAAATACATGGAATCAAATATGCAAGAATGCAGGAACAAGGAGCTGAATGACAGTAACCTGTACTCTAAGAACCAAAAGATGCCGAGTGGTAGAATACTGTGTTTTAGAAATCAGTCCAGATGTGATTTTTTTCCCCAAACCAACCTAATTGAAACCATCTAATGGGTTTTTTGGTTTTTTTTTTCTTGAAAAGGTCTATATAATTATTTTCTAGAAAGTATAGCATGTCTATACTACTGTTTTTATATAAAGAACACAATGTCTTTGTGGTTTTAAAGACAACTGAAATAAAACTGTTTGACCATCTGGTGTACTGAGTTTTTGTCTGTTTGCTTGTTTGTTTAGTGATGGGTAAAAATAACACTTTGTCTCTATTTGAGGCTTCTAACAATTGCCAGTGTATGGACTGGCTGAATCAAACTCTTTGGTGAGACTACCCTGTATTTTTCGGACCATAAAATGCACTCCCCACCCCCCTCACCCCCAAAGTGGGAGGAAAAACTAGGGTGTGTCTTATGGTCCACAGGTGTGGTACCACAGAACATTTTAGTATACTGATACTATTTGGTTCCAAATATTTTTTTCTTGTTTACCTGCTCTAAAAACTGGATGTGTCTTATGGTCTGAAAAATAGAGTTCTTAAGGCAAATTCTTGAGGAAGACCTGAGAAACTATCACTTCCTAACAAATGTACTAAGATTTTTAACACATGAAATACCTTTAAACCAGCAGATGGCAGTACAGATCATTGAAGAGGACTGTCGTAAAATAATAGTAGCTCCCTCTGCAAAAAAAAAAAACAGTGCTATTTGAACAGCCCAAGGTGTTTCCAAGGTTGTACATATTTACAGAAGCAGATACCTTCACCTTTTTCCACAGGAGCCGTCTGTGGGTTAGAACCACTGGCCTCATGGATATAGTTCATGGTCTACTTAACAGTGCCACGAGGGCTTTTAGTGATCCTGTAATAACAGGCAGGTTTTTATCCTCCCAGTTCCAATCCCACATAGTATTCAGACTTTCAACATTTTCCCAATGAGCTTGTACTTGGATATTGTAGAATAACTTCTATCTTTGACCAGGTAATGAAATTAGAGGAAATTGGTTTATTTTTAAATCAATCCAAACTTGGTACTAAAAAGTAGAAGAATGGGCTGAGCCCCGGTAGCATAGTGATGGTGCGCGGGACTGCGGCCCACTGGGTTGGAGATTAAAATCCAGCAGCAAGGCTGGGCCTCCTACTCCCACCACCAGAGGGCGGTGATGCCCCCAAAACAAAAAAAAATAGAAGAGTTCCTTAGATATATATATTTTTTTTTCCCCAATGATTTTATTGAGGGCTCTTAAAGCTCTTAGAACATTCTGTACATCATTTGTATCAAGCATATTTGTACACGTTGCCATCTTCATTTCCAAGTATTTTCTACTAGAGCTCTAGGTATAAGCTCCTCCCCTTGATATATTTTAAGAAAGGAAAAGTTTTTTTGGAGATAGAAAACTGGATTTTCATTCTAGTGCTACCCATTAGCTTCTGTTGTCTTTTCAGTACATCTGAGCCCCTTTTTTATCAATCATTTATTGGGGGCTCTTACAACTCAGCAATCCATACCTCAATTGTATCAAGCACATTTGTACATATACTGCCACTATTTTCAAAACATTTTCTACTTGAGCCCATGGTATCAACGCCTTTTTCTCCCCTCCACCCTCATGAACCCTTGATGAATTATGTTATTTTCCTATGTAACACCATCCACTGTCTCCACCCATGATTTGGTTGTTCCTCTTCTTAAGGGGTTAGGAGGGGGAGTAGAGGTTATATGATTGGTTTCCCCTTCCCCCTACTCATGGTATTGCTACTCCCACTATTGATTATTGTTCCAGGGTTTATCTGTCCTGGATTCCGTGTGCCCAGAGCTCTTATTTGTATCAGTGTACATATTCTGATCTAGACACTTAGTAAGGCAGAACTGGGGTCATGATAGTGGGGGTTGTAGAAACATTAAAAAAACTAGAGGAATGTTCTGTTTTATTGGTGCTATACTGCACCATGGCTGGCTCAGCCCTTCCTTTTGGCCCTTGTGTGAGGGGATGTCAAATTGTCAGCAGATGAGTTTTGGGTCTCTGACCGTCCTTGATATGATTGGGTCATCTCATAGCTGATCCTGTTGACATCTCCTGATGGCACAGATTGGTGTGCTGCTTCCATGAGGGCTTTGTTGCTTCCCTGCTAAATTAGCCACGTTTAGCTTCAAGCCTCTAAGACCTGATACTTTATCTTTTAGTAGCCAGGCACCATCTGCTTTCTTTACCACATTTGCTTATGCACCCATTTTGACTTCAGTGATCTTGTTGGGCAGGCGAGCATCACAGGATCCCAGGTTATTAGAACAAAATGTTCTTGCATTGAGGGAGGACTTGAGTAGAGCCCCAATGTTCATCTGCTATCATGATACTTAACATATATATACATAGACCTATATGCCTATCATATCAATATATTTACATATACACATACCTGTATTGATAACTCTATAAGTATCTTTTGCTTCCTTTTTCTTTCCTCTGTTTCCTTCTGTCTCACTATCAGGTTTGACTTTCATTTGTTTTTTTGTAATTCCTCTCAACTACGTTGCACTTGGTCATACCTCACCAGGAGTTTTCTACCCTCCTTGATTTTAGATCTCTCATTCCCTTGTCCCTGGGTTTTTGTCTTACCCCTCCCTTTCCCCTTTGTCTCTATACACACACACACACACACCCCGCCCCCCAACCTGCTGGTCCTGTTGTCTTCTCCTAGGGATTCTTTTTTTTTTTTTTGGCATCACTGCCCTCTGGTGGTCGTGGGAGCTACCACTCTTGAGAGCCACTGCTGGATTTGAACTGCAAAGCCTGTGAGCTGCAGTCCTGCACTCAACCACTTACGCCACTGGACTTCAGCCCTCCTAGGGATTATTTTTTGTTTTTATTTTTTAGGCATCACTGCCCTCAGGTGGTGGGAGTAGGTGGCCCAGCCTTTGCTCCTGGGAGCTGGAATTGAACCTCCAACCCAGTGGGCCGCAGTCCCGCGCACAACCACTACGCCACCGGGGCTCAGCCCCTCCTAGGGATTCTTTATCTCTGTTATCTTATATAGACATGAAGAAAAGAAAAAAAGGGGGGAGGAGCCTATAAATAGTTCTAGGTCTGCCCAATAAAATGATTTAAAAAGAAAATAACAAGGGAGAAAAAAAAAGTTCCGGGTCCATCTGCTGACTCTTATGTATGCCATCCAATTGACTGATGAAGTGCCAAACCCTGCCCTTCAAGTCTGAAGTCTGTTTTCTGGACTCCTTTGGGACTTTGTTGCTTTACTCCCCTTGTTGCTCTGTTGCACTCCCTTTGTGTTGCACTGAGTGTGTGGGGGTCAGACCAGGCACATTTCCAGAACTGTGTCTAGGTGCTGCCCCCTGCAGTGCTGTCGGTCAGTGAAAGGATGTCGTGTCTCGTAGTGGGGCCAGTTGTAGGGTCCTCTCTCTGTGCCTCAGCTTCTCCCAGCATGAGTGTCATCCTCGGGGCTTGATGTGACCCACTCGCTCTTTCCCTCTTACTTTGCTCCTGTGTGGTCTCGGCAGACCTGCCACTCTCTGAGGGCTGTATGACTGACTAGCTGGGACTGGAACTGGCCCTGCAGACCTCTCTTGATAGTTTGCTGCTTCAAGCTGGTATGTTGTCCTAAGGCTTGGCATACCAGGCTGAGGTCTGGTCCCCCTCTCCCTTTCCTGTTCAGAGCCCTATTTTAAGAAAACTTGGGAGAATTACTATGAAAGCTAGATTGGAGCATTTATGGGAAGACACTTTGTGAACTAAAATTTGTTTAAAAAAAACCCCTTGGTTTGTAATAGTGATGTGTTTGGCTACAACCTGCAAGTCAGCTGTTTGAAACCACCATCCACTCCAAGGGGGAAAGGGCTCTGTACTCCCTGAATGAGCTACCGTCTCCAATTGTAAAATTGTGCTTGATTTCATTGGATGATGAATTGTGACAACCTTTGCAAGAGCTCCCAATAAAATGATTATAAAAGAAAGAAAAAGAGTTACAGTCTCAGAAACTCACAGGGTAAGCACAGTCACACTCCTGTGTACAAGTCTGTGGTTCTCATTTTAGCAACCACATGGTGTTGGATCACTCTGATGAATGGATATCGATAGGGATCCTCCCTAGTTGTGTGGATTTTTGTTCAGTGCCATCGCGTCAGCTCCAACTCACCCTGTCCCTCCGAACAACGGAAGGGAAGCTCACAGGTCCTGCGCCAGCCTCACGGTCATTCCTATGTTCATGCCATGGCCGTAAGCATCTTGTCAAGGGTCTTTTTGGCTGCCCTTCTACAGAGCAACGTTATCTGATGACATTGAAAATACACGAGCAGTCTGACCATGTTTTGTATCCAAGGAGCACACTAGCTATATACTTATTCCAAGACAGATCTGTTTGTTTGTTTTTCTGTTTGGTTTTTTGGCAGTCCACCGTACTTTCTGTCTTTTTCACCAACACCACAATTCAAGTACATAGACTCTTCTTCAGTCTTCCTAATAAATTGTCCAATTGTCACACATAAATGAGGCCATTGAAAGCATAATGTCTTGGATCAGGTGCATCTTAGTCCTCAAATTAACATTCTTGGGGCTGAGCCCCCATGGCGTAAGTGGTTGAGTGCAGGACTGCGGCCTGCAGGCTTGGCGGTTCAAATCCAGCGGCGGCTCTCAAGAGTGGCACTGGATAGCGCCCATGACCACCAGAGGCAGTGATGCCCACAAAAAAAGAAAAAAATTAACATTCTTGCTTTTTAATACTCTAAGACAGTAGTTCTCAACCTTCCTAATGCCACGACCCTTTCATAGTTTCTCATGTTGTGGTGACCCCCCCCCCAACCATAAAATTATTTCCATTGCTACCCCTGTGAAAGGGTCATTTAACCCCCAAAGGGGTCACAACCCTCAGGTTGAGAATCACTGTTCTAAGAGCTCTTGTGCAGCAGGTTTCCCTAATGCAATGTGTCTCTTCTGATGGCACAATCAAGAGAGAGGAAGTTCCCAGAATTTTCATAAGAAGGCCATGCCCACAAGGAGGGAATATCAGGCTGTGACCTGATTGACAGGCCAGACTCCACTCCTTTATTCTTTAATCAAGCCAATAGGAAATTATGCATCCACATTCCTTTGGGTACAACGACTGTATATTCTTTCCATCTCCTTTTGAATGATGCTTCCTGCATCATTCAATATTTTCCCCATAGAATCGTCCAACACTGCAACTTGAGGTTTTTCTTAAGTTCTTTTCGTTTAAGATGTGCTCAGCTCTCTCTTCCCTTTTGGTTTTCGACTTGTAGGACTTTGCATATTTTGGGGGGGGGGGTTTGGGCATCACTGCTCTCTGGTGGTGGGAGTAGGAGGTCCAGCCCCACTGCTGGAATTGAACCTCCGTCCCAGTGGGCCGCAGTCCCGCGCACAACCACTACGCCACCGGGGCTCAGCCCTCATATTTCTTATAATATCTGGCTTTGTCTTAAGTTTCCCTTTGAAATCTTCTACTCAGCTCTTTGACTTCATTTCTTCCAGGTACTTTAGCTACTCTATAGTGAAGCGCAAGTTTCAGCGTCTCCTCTTGCATCCACTGTGACCTTTTCTTTATCCCCTGTGTATTTATTTATTTATTTTGGAATCACTGCCCTCTGTACCCTGTGTTTTTGTTTGTTTGTTTGAGGGGAGGCATCACTGCCCTCTGGTGGTGGGAGTAGGTGGCCCAGCCTTTGCTCCTGTGGAGCTGCTGCTGGAATTGAACCTCCAGTGGGCGGCAGTCCCGCACACAACCACTACATCACAGGGGCTCAACTTGTACTGTGTTTTTAACTGACCTTTTTCCTTTTTCATGAATGGTGTTTTTGATGTCCTCCCCTAGCTCATTAGGGCTACTGTCATCGGCATTCAATGTGTCAAATCTGTTCTTGAGATGGTCTCAAAATTCAGGCAGGATACACTCAAGATTTTGACTCTAGTGGACTTGTTTTCATTTTCTTCAGCTGTAACCTGAACGTAAATGCGAGTAATTGATGGCCTGTTCCCTAGATTTTTCCAGCTAACTTTTATCTGCTGCTATTTTCTCCATGGCCTCCCCTCACAGATGTATTCAATTTGATTTCTGTGTGCTCCACCTGGAGAAGCCCATGTATTTAATTGCATTTTGTGTTGTTGAAAAATAGGTATTTGCTATGAACAAGTAGTTGGTTTTGCAACATTCTATCATGTGATCTCCAGCTTCATTTCTATCACCAAGTCCATATTTTTTTTTAAGGCATCACTGCCCTCAGGTGGTGGGAGTAGGAGGCCCAGCCTTTGCTCCTGGGAGTCGGAATTGAACCTCCATCCCAGTGGGCCGCAGTCCCGCGCACAACCACTACGCCACCGGGGCTCAACCCAAGTCCATATTTTCTAACAAGTGTTTCTTCCTCGTTGTTTCCAACACTTGCATGCCAATAGCTGATAATTATCAATGCATCTTGATTATATATTTGATTGATTTCCAACTGAATTCATTGGCAGAATTGTTTAATTTCTTCATCACTAGCATTTGTTTTTTTTGGAGGGGGTGGCATCACTGTTCTCCGGTGGTGGAAGTAGGAGGCCCAGCCCCACTGCTGGAATTGAACCTCCGTCCCAGTGGGCCGCAGTCCTGCGCACAACCACTACGCCCCCGTGGCTCAGCCCCATCACTAGCATTTGTGTTTGGTGCATAATAATTGTGTTGAGTGGACTTCCTTGAGGCAGGTATATAATACTATCACAGAGAGCATTGTACTTCATGATGGACTTTGTAAAACTATTTTAGATGTTTATTTAACATTGGAAATGTGGTCAACTCTCATAAAGTACTTCTCTTCATCCCCCCAAATCCGATATATTAAAGATTTACACAATCTGGGGGGGGGGGGAGGTAGAATCTAGAAACCTTCTTTTATTTGAGGAGAAAAATCTTTTAAAAAGACTCTCCAAAATCTTGGTTCGAAGCATCATACTCAGAAATGAAATGCTTGAGTTCTTCAACACACCGCTCCCCTATTTTGTGTAAATTCTGCCTCAAGGCAAACTTTTTTAATGAAAAATCTTTTCTAATGGACTTTTTTTTTTTTTTTTTGTGGGCATCACTGCCTCTGGTGATCGTGGGTGCTACCCAGCACTGCTCCTGAGAGCCACCGCTGGATTTGAACCACCAAGCCCGCAGGCTGCAGTTCCACACTCAACCACTTACGCCACCAGGGCTCAGCCCATCTAATGGATTTTTCTAATGAAGAATCTTTTGTTTGTTTTTTGTTTTGGGGCATCATTGCCCTCTGGTGGTGGGAGTAGGAGGCCCAGCCTTTCTTCCTGTGGAGCCAGTGCTGGAAGAATCTTTTTCAATCAGCATTCTCACAGCCATTCCAAAGGTTTCACAATCTTGTCGGTAAACCTGTTCAATCACTTTGGTTTTTGATGCTATTGCTTTAGATCGACTGGTTAGCTCACTGTCTTCAAATAATTCTATGCCATCTGTTGGATTTGACCGCGACCCTCGTCATATGCTCGTCATGTTCTTCTGCTTGGTCAATGAACAATGGTGCAGTGGGTCCAGTCTCAGACTCAGAAATCTCAGGTAAGTTCCTTCCAGCTGCCTTCTCTAGCTTCTCAGCAGCCCACTTGCTTGCAGCCTCCCAAGTTCCTCTTCAGTCAGTCTTCCAGGCTTGTCGAAGTCCTTTGATGAGGAGACTGCTGAACTTGAGGGGGAGTCTCTCTTGAAGTTTTCAATGGCTGACCAGGTCTCTCTTTACTTCCATGTTGAGACTGATGGAGAGTGGGACTTGCTTCTTTCTAGTAAGGAACTTCTACCACTGACACTGGATCTGATCCTGCTGTGTGGAGAATCCTTGTGGCCTACAGGTGAGTCTCTGAAAAAGGGGTTATCCTTTTTATGAGGAGGCCGCTCTCTGGAATTGTGGGAAGAATAGAAACTTTTTCTTCGAAAGCTACCTCGTGCATCCCTGTAGTCAGGTTGGTGACTTTCAGAATGGTCATCTCTTGGCCAGCTAGCACCAGAATCAACTCCCCTGTGAGATGGACCACTTCGTTGATCATGAGAAAAACTGCGACCCTCGTCATATGCTCGGTAATCCACATGACTGTGATCTCTATTGTAGCCTCCTTTGCCGGGTGTTTTAGGAGTGGTGGTGTCTTTGGCACAATATTGACTACTCTGTGGTAGCTGTCACTGGGATGACTTTGAGGGGCTGCTCGTTCTCTTGGAAGTCTTCACAGTCATATCATCCATCAGACACAGACCACATTTCATTGCTTCTGCTAGCCCAATGCGACTGGATCCAGACTTTCTACCCAGGGGCCTGTGATTGCCTTGCATTCGGCGTCATTGTATAGGTTTTGTGAGTCGACTCTGGGCCACCTGGAGATCCTCTTCATGATGGATTTTGCAATGCCCTTTTTACCCATGAATGCCATGCCATTCCTCTTGATTGTGTTATTCCCGGCTTTGTAAATCATAGGATCTTTTGATTCAAGATAGTCAATACCAGCCATTTCAGCACACTAATGTCTAGGATATTGATCTTTATTACTTCCATTTCATTTTTGATCACTTTCAATTTACAAGATTCATATTCCACACATTCGAAGTTCCAATAATTTTTGCAGCTATTTCTCCTTATCTTGCGTCATGTACCATTAGCAAATGAAGATCCAGAAGGCTGTGCTCTCACAGACTCTCCCTGACTCATGTCACCACTCCAAGAAATATGCTTGTCCGCAGTCACATTTTGAGTGCCCTCCAACCCAAGGGACCCATCCTCTAGCACTTTATCTGACATGTTCTGCTCCCACTTATTAGGCCTTCAGGATCTGACAATGCTTCCAAGTTATACACAAGATTTTCAGTGGATCCTTCCTCTGAATTGTGAAGCCAAGTCCTTCTTAGTTATCTGTTTTTAGTTTGGAAACTCCACTAGAACCTGTTCACTTTGGATGACCCTGGCGGCATATGAAATACCATTGACATAGCTTCCAGCTTCACAGCATCATACAAGCTACCACAGTAAGACAAATTACTGGGAATAGAAATTCCATACCATCCAGAAGTCCCTTTGGTGGGTATATGTTCTAAAGAAATAAAAGTCATAATACATAGCACATATATGCAGCTACGTTTGTTGCAGGATTATTCACACTAGTCTGATGAGGGAGACAACTTAAATATCCATCCAAGGAAGAATGGAAAATTAATTTGGGCACATGAGCACAATGGCATACTGAGAAAGAATAATGATGAAACAGTGAAGCATCTCATTGCATGGATGAACCTGGAGAATATCATGCTGAGTGAAATTAGCCAATCACAAAAAACAAATATTATATGAGACCACTGCTAAAAAGGTAAAATGAAGATAGGTCTCATAACAAAAGAAATAGACTTCGATGGTTATCAGGGTTGGGGAGAGCAAGGTGAAGCAATAAGCTGGAGGGAAGATAGATGTTATTTTGGGTGAAGCAGAAGAAAGGATATCATCCTAAGAAGACAAATGAAAGGTGAGGCAAGGCAAGCTTTGATATGCATGTAGTGTGAATCGCCCAGTATAAAATTGACATTCTAAAATGTATACCCCTACGTAATTCACAATAAAGTTTTAAAAAATGAATCCCCAGAAAGAGAACTAAGATGTTTCACTAGGGAGGAGACCCATATGGCCAATAAATAAATGAGAAAATGCTCCTGATCATTAGCCATCAGAAAAATGCAGATCAAAACAACCCGGAGATACCATCTAACACCTTTGAGGTTAGCCAAAATCAGAAAATCAGAGAACAAATGTTGGAGGGGATGTGATGAAATAGCAACACTTCACAGGAGCAAAGGCTGGGCCTCCTACTTCCACCACCAGGGCAGTGGTATGCACGCCAATGTTTATTGCAGTGCAATTCACTATTGCAAAGAGTTGGAAACTATCTAAATTTCCATAGGTAGACGAGTGGATCAGCAAACTGGCACATACTCACAATGGAGTACTGTGCTTCACTCAAGAGCACTGATGAGCACAGGAAACACATCTCCTCCTGGGAAGAGCTAGAGGAAATTATGCTAAGCGAAGTCAATCAATCGCAAAAGGAGAAGTACAGCATGAGTCCCCTGAGGTAAGTGCAATCAGCAAGGTGCGCATAGAAGAGAAGCCTCCTCTAACTTAACCGTCGGGTAGAGATTTAGGGAAAGAGGATGGGGGACCAAACCCAGGGAGGTACATGTTGGGTACGGCACAGCAAGGAAGAAGGACGGAGGAAGGGGGCAGTAGAAGGGGGTTCGAAAGTGAAAGGATAATGAAGGGAGCAGGGCACTAGCCCACCCAGGGGAGAGTACTGCTCTTGTCTCCTCAGAAGCTGGAGTGGGCGTGCAGACGCTGCCATGAAGCACCCAGCTGTGAAGACAGCATGGACACATGGAAGGAGTGCTACAGGGCCAGTTACATCCAGAGCCAGACTGACTCCTGACCTAGAAGTAGGGGTGGCAGAGAACAGGCTGGGGGAGGGGCCAGAATGCCGCACCCACATGGAGACAGATGGGCACAGAGGATGAGAATGGGAGCGGGTCCAGTTCCCACACTGGTCTGAGCCCTGTCCACCATGCCTAGAAGACGATGCCCCTAGAGACCTACATCACAGGGGGGACTGGGTAAACAACAACAGGACTTGTCACACTGTCTCCCTACAGAAGGAGACAATGACAGAGGACATTTTGGGGGTCATATGGTGGGGAAGAAATGTAGTCTCAACCCCCAAAATGGATTGACTCAAGAAGGGAGCATCCTGGTTGGGCAGTCGGGAGGAGGGAATGACTGCACCGATGGTTCTTGGAGTATGCCGGGGAGAGGGGAAAGGGAAGAGGAAGGCGGGCCCGGACAGGCTCAGGGACAGGGGTGAACAACAAGTGGTCCACAATGGGTGGCGGGGAGGGTATGAGAGGCCTGGTAAGGCTTAAGTAAGGGCAATGTAACAGAGAGGATGTACTGAAACTCAAAAGAAGGCCGAACATGATTGTGGGACAGGAGGAAGGCAGCAGGAAATAGAGGAAGGGACTAGAAGGCATAGGGCACTTGCAGAGGTCTAAACACAGACATGTACATATGTAAATATAATCATATATTATAAGGAGGGAATAAATCCAGATACATATGTTTAGTACTACGGTAGAAGCTGGACCTTGGACCCCTACCCAAGCACTCCCTCAAGGCAAGAACACTTTGTTCTATTAATCTGGTATTCCATGATGCTCACTGGCCCAATGTGATCACTGAAGTCAAATAGGTCCATAAGCAAATGTGGTGAAGAAAACCAGTGGTGCCCAGCTACCAAAGGATATAGAGTCTGGGGTCTGAAAGCCTGAAGATAAACAAATGGCCATCTAGCTGAGAACCATCCAAGTCCACACGGAAGAAGTAGCCATGAAGTGTCAAAAGGACCAGGCCTCAGACATCAAACAGGGAAAAATTGTATCACTGTGGGCGCTCTCTCCTGAGATGATCACTGAGGACATGTGGGGCATGAGCAAGAGTGGTGAAGACAGTTGATGGTACCCGGCTATCAAAAGATACAACCTCTTAGGACTTAAAAGCTTGAGGGTGAACAAACGGTCATATGGCCCAGGAACAACAAAGCCCACCATAGAAGAAGCACGCCAGCCTGTGTGAGCATGAGGTGTGGAAAGAACCAGATATCAGGCATCTAAGAACAAAAATTTTATCATTATGTGGCCACCCTCCCAACATGATCACTGAAGCCCAAAGGGAACAGACATAGACAGAGAGAAGGAATTCGATGGCGCCCAGCTACCAAACGATGAAGTATCTGGGATCTTGAAGGCTTGAAGGTGAACAAGTGGCCATCTAGCCCAGAAGCAGCAAAGCCCACATGGAAGAAACACACTAGCCTGTGTGATCATGAGGGACTGAAGGGAACAGATATCAAGCACCAAGAACAAGAATCACATCCCTACGAATGAGGGGGAGAGCAGAGCTGGGACCCAAGGCCTACTTGTGGGTAACTGGACACCTTCTTTGTAACTGGACACCCCATTGCCTGGGGGTGGGGGTGTGAGGATGGGGGTGTGTGGTTCTTGATTAAAAATTTGGTGTATATGGAGCAACAAAAATGTTCATAGAGGGCTGAGACCCGGTGGTGTAGTGGTTGAGTGTGGGACTGTGGCCCACTGGCTGGGTGGTTCAAATC
The DNA here is from genome assembly GCA_004026705.1 of Nesogale talazaci. Classification (NCBI taxonomy): domain Eukaryota; kingdom Metazoa; phylum Chordata; class Mammalia; order Afrosoricida; family Tenrecidae; genus Nesogale; species Nesogale talazaci. The sequence continues at coordinate 102,318 of PVJH01005902.1, forward strand.
CAGCAGCAGCTCTCCAGGAGCAAGGTTGGACCTCCCACTCCCACCAGAGGGCAGTGATGCCCCCCCCCAATTTCATAGAATGCAAAAATAGTATTGTAATATATTTATTTTAATTTTAAAATGCCGTGGGACGTTGTTAAATTGTTAAAAAGCCGGATGTCTGGTCACCTTATCTTACTGGGGAATCGTGGGGAGGAGACAGGCCAATCAAGGTGCAGTGAGGTGGTGATGAAGCATACAACTTTCCTCTAGTTCCTGAAGGTGTCCTCCCCCCAACTATCATGGTCCCAGTTCCACCTTACAAATCCAGCTGGACTGGAGGAGGTTCACTGGTAGAGGAGGGAACTGGAGTTATGGGGAACCCAGGGCAGATGAACCCCTTGGGGTTAGTAGTAAGAGTGGACCTACTGGATGGGTGGAGGGAAGGTGGGGTAGAGAGGGGGAGCCAACCACAGGGATCTGCACATAACCTCCTACCGGGAGGACAGACATTGGAGGAGTGGGCAAGGGGCGACATTGGGCAGTGTAATATTTGACAAAACAATAATAATTTATAAAGTATTGCGGGTTGGTGGGGGAGGACGAGCAAGAATGGAGTGGAAAAGATGAGAAGATGATGATAAGAGTTCAAATGGAAAATCGTATGTTTGGAGAATGATGACGGCAGCAGGTAGGCGAAGATGCTTGGCACAGTATATGTATTTATGTATTGTGAAAAACAATGGATGCGCTCCCAATAAAATGATTTAAGAAAATGAATCCACTGAATTAGAGGGCACTCATAATTAAAGTGCTGTGAACACAGACTTTGTGACATATTTGGGTGACCAGGAATTTATGTTTTGCTTGATGGGTCCATAAAGAAAAAAAAATATCTCAAAATACTCCATTTAGATGCAGCCATCTAAGGGCAGGTTTGTTAAGCCTTGGTTCGTTTTGTTAAAGCGTTTTGGAGGTTTAAGCGTGAACCCCTTGCTGGAAAACGCGTGAGGTGGGCTGGTGCTGGGGCGCCTGGGTGCCAGGGAACCTCAAATGGGCAGAACAGAGGCAGTCCCGGCTGATGGCAGCGCTAACACTTAGGCCTGTGGAAATGTCGAGATCTTTTTCAAACAGTGACCGTCCCCTCTCCTCTGTACAAAGAGTTTCCCAACATTTCATCTGCTGAGTGCTCCAAAGGCATCGCGAAAGGGCCCCTTAGGAAATAAAACCCAGAAATCCTATCCGTTCCCTTTGGCAGACCCAGTCCCTCCAGCCCAACCACAGCGGTGGAGGCCGCTCACGCTGGACGTGGTGTGGGCTGAAATGGATCTCTCGGGAAAAGCCGGTGTTTCCCAGCACAGTGACATTTCCACCGGGAAGGACCAGTCCCCCGGCTGAGCAGTGGGCGAGAAATGACCGTGGACTCTCAGGCAAGACCCCGTCGTACTTGACTCCCAAACCAGTAAACCTCTCCTCTGCCAGCACTTCCTCCCCCGGGCGGCTTTCAGTTCCCGGAAAAAGCAACCCTTTCCACGTCGCAGAAACGATGAACACGCTTAATTCAGCTCTCGGCTTGCAGGGGGGAAAAAAAAAAACGAAAATAGAGGCTTTCACCTTCTTCGGTGGCCTAAACCATCCGTGGACGAGAGACGCGAGGGCGGGAAGACAATGCAGGCAGCCCCAAAGCGGGCCGGGCGCGCCGAGCTTCGCGCCCCGGCAGGACGGAGGAGGCGTGTCCTCTCCGAGCTGCCGTAGGCTCCCGGCGGCCCGGGCCGCGGCCGGCCCCCGCCCTCTTCCACGTCAGCCGAGCCCTCCGCGGAGCGTCGCTGGCGGAGGTGTGGTGCTGGACTCGCCCGTCCTGCCGCGGCCCCGCTGCTGCCCCTCGGAGCCAGGTAGCGGGCCGCTGACCCCCGACTCCGGAGGCGCGGCGGGGTGGGGCGGGGGGCGCCGTCGCGGGCACAGCCTTTCGGGCAGGAAGGTGCAAAAGCCAGCCGACCAGGCCGCTCGCGTCGGGGCCTGGCGCGGCGGAGCGGGGGCTGGCGAGCTGGGGACCCGAGTCCTTCCTCCTCCCGCGCGAGGGCTGCGCGGGGCCCCCCTCCGCGCCCGTCGCGAACCCCGCTCGCCCGGCCGTGCCCGAGGAAGAAGACGGGAGCGGGCGGCGGGGTCGCGCGGAGATCGGGGGACTGGCAGACGCGCTAAAGCGGCTTTGAGGGTCGGCGCTAGGCCCCTCCACGGGCCCGGGTCTCTGAAAAGCGCGCCTTTCTCGCCCGCCCAGCTGGGGCTGGGGGTGACACCGGGTGGAACCTTTACGGCATTCGCGAGCCGGCGCGGGGGGCGCGGGGGGGGGGGGGGGGGGGGGGGGGGGGGGGGGGGGGCGTCGAAGGTGATGAAGCGGCGGGGGCTGCCCGGCGCGATTTTGTCTTCCATCAGGACTCGTTTTTATGGGGACACCGTGCAGATCGGATTCTTTAACGCCACACGTCAGACCAAGTGGACTTTAGACAGGAAAGGTCACCATAGATAGTTGGGTTTTTTTTTTTTTTAACCGTGTAATGATATCCTCTACTTATTTTTTTCCCCCCTAGACTTTCTGGCGTCTGTCTTCTGTAAATTTGTGTCGGGGGTCGGTTATAATCATAAACCATGACGGCTGCAGAGAACGTGTGCTATACGTTAATTAACGTGCCAATGGATTCAGAACCACCATCGGAAATTAGCTTAAAGAATGACCTAGGTAAACGTTAATAACATTTTGAAAACGAAAAGCAAAACACTGAAAACAAAAGGGAATTTGCATTATAAGATACTTATAATTAGGATTGTTTAATTTTGTATCAGGATTTCTTCCTACAGTCTGTGTAGTAGACCTTTTTTAATGAAAATTGATGAGTTGCCAAAAAAAAAAGAAAAATGAAGACTTGCAATGTTGGCTTGTGAAGTAGAACATTTCAGTTTAGTTGAGTAAAACTAAAGAAAGCTAACAGTGTCATTGTTAGGTATTCGTCAAATCAACGCAGGAGTCTGATGCAGGCTGTTAAACTTTATATTTTATTATAATTAAATGTGTCAGGCCGTGACCTGTAGATAGGTTGGAAATGTGTATTTGAATGTCTTAATTCCATTGTTCAGATTTTCTGTGACTTGGATAGTAAAACCAAAGGTCTCTGTTCTTTGGGTTCCCCACTTGTTAAAGCAGTGAAGTCACCACAGGAATAAAGGTGTATTTCTCAGGAAGTTTTTACTCATTTTTTTTGTTTTGTTTTTTGGGCATCACCGTTCTCGGTGGTGGGAGTAGGAGGCCCAGTCCCACTGCTGGAATTGAACCTCCGTCCCAGTGGGCCGCAGTCCCGCGCACAACCACTACGCCCCCGGGGCTCAGCCCCTCAGGAAGTTTTAAGTGTTTGGTTTTTAAAGCACTTTGCATAATGAAAACCAATTAAAGTATATCCCGAGTCTCCTATTTGTGAGTGAATCTGTCAACAATATATGTTTTTAAAGTAATGTCCTTTTCAAGATACTGTACCATATTTAATTGAACTTCAAAAAAACAGCTATAACAAGTAGATATGAATTAAACTGATAGCTACTAAACAGTAGCCTAAAAGTTATGCTTCAGAATTTTTTAAAAATAATTTTATTGGGGGCTCTTATAGCTATTATAACATTCAGTACATCATCTGTATCAATCACATTTGCACACATGTTGCCACATTCATTTCCAAACTTTTTCCACTTGAGCCCATGGTATAAGCTCCTGTTTCAGAATTTTTTTTTTTTTTTGCATTACAGGGTATCCTTCAAACTGTAGTTTGCTGTTCTCATATTTTACTCAACAGTGATGGAAATACCCCTTGATTTTAGGTTACTTAACATTAGAGTTCTATTGAGATCACTTTTTAAAGAAAGGAAAGCAAACCCTCAAATTGATGCAACTATATATAAAAGTAACTTTAAAAAATATACATATATGTGTATATGTGTGTGTATGTATGTATATATATATATGTGACATTCGCAGTTGTGGGCAGATCCCCGGTGCCGTAGTTGAGTGCGGGACTGCGGCCCACTAGTTTGGCAGTTCAAATCCAGCAGCAACTCTCCATGAACAAGGCTGGGCCTCCCACTCCCAACAGAGGGCAGTGATGCCCCTTCCAAAAATATATATATGAAGGGAAAATAAAATGATTAGTCCACAGTTGTATGTAAAATTGTTTATTAGACCTCTGGACTGCTGAAAGGAGCCCTCGTGGCCTAGGGTTGCTAATTAGGCTACTCACCGCAAAGTCAGCCGTCGGAGAGAAAGTTGAGTTGTAAGAGTTACAGTCTAGGAAACCCCCAAGCAGAGCTCTGCTCTGTCCTGTACAGTTGTCAGGAATCAGCCTCGACTGGATCACGCTGAGTGAGCATGCCAAAGGTGATAGCTGGTCGACTAAAGGGAAATCTGCCCTGATTAGAGTAAGAACCTTAATTCCAGCTGCCTTAACTACCCTCTTGACCTCATAAATAAGTAACTTCCACTTGTGTGTATTTTATTTAGTTTAACTCAGAACATTTGAGACGAGACGAAAGCTCAGGATTAATTTCCATTATTGAGTAACAGGTGCAGTTTTCTTTGGTGAAACACACATTTCTTGGAATAGAAAGTACTTATTTTGGTGAGTTTAATTGGTGTTTGAACATTTTTTAGGGAATTGAAAAAATTCAGAACAATTTTAAGAAATTGAAAGAAACATTTTCCCTTCATCTCAGCTTGAATTGTTGAGATTAAATAGAAATCGGTGTAATGTGGAGGGATGGAAGTTTGCAATGCAAGTCACATCATTTTCTTTTAAAGTTTGCTATGACACTTGGATGAATTTTTCTTTAAAACCTTTTGTCGTAGGTGCAGTTGCAGCCTGCTAAGCTTTGACACATTTACAAATTGGTTTGAGGCCATAAAAAACTAGAAACCATTTGCTTTATAGATACTCAGTTTTATGTCTTTTAAACTTTGTTACCTTTATGGTATCAAGTAGATTAGGAAGAAAAAACATTCCCACCACCACCCAGGCCCCTAAAAAAGATCTCTGGAACAAAAACTAAAAACCTGTTTAGGTTTGTTGGTTACAACATTAGCCAAGACTTGGAACTTTACCAGATCTTATTGTC
>PVJH01005903.1:0-107055 GCA_004026705.1 Nesogale talazaci
CTGTAATACTTTGATTATCTGTTAGTATCACCATACAGGCTCTCCTCCTATGCTTTACAGCTGGAAAACCCAACATAAAACAATGAAAAAAATAAATGAATCACCCTACAGTGGTAAGGATTTGGTCATATTAATATGAAGACAAAAATACAAAAGAATGAGTAAAAGAGAGAACACTCTGATCAACATTTAAAAGGTGAAGGAAGAAAATTTCTTTTGTGGAGCAAAGAGGTTCTTGCACCCAAATTCAGGTGGAGTGCGATCCAGCATGACCAAGATTCCAGTGGTCTCTGCATGAGAGGAAGGCTGGGCGAGAGACCACAGCCTATAGCTAGCATGGATCTGCACCAGCTCGGCCTCACTAAGTACTCTACAGATGGGTTGGGCTCCCACTGCCCTCCATAGCCTTCTACAAATTCGGTGTTCATAATTTTAGCTCTGCTCATTTCCTCTTCATCCTCTTCAATTTTTTAAATTGTCAGCCTTGGATAATAGAAATGATTTTTTTCTCCTGTGTGAACTTAGCTGACTCCTCTCTTAGATGGCTACTTGTTTGATTCCAAGATTTTAAGACCCCAGACACTATTTCCCTTAATAGCATGCCACCATCTTCTGTCTTCAGCACATGGATTGAGCAGGGCCATGATATAACTAGTTGTTCTTAAGTTAGAACTAGGATTTAGTGCAAGCCCAGAACTCGTTCCTGGATCTATGCTTTTTTAAAAAATTGGCTATGGCTTGGGAATTAATTCATATGTCATATCATTCCTTAGAAAAATGATGTCAAGCATGCTTGTATAATTACTTCCATGATCAAACCTATTTTTTCTTCATAGGATTCCTCATGCCTCTATAATGCCCGTGTCCTTTGTTATGCTTTCTTCCCAATAGACGCAACATCCCTGGGTTTAATTTACTGAAAAACAGTGTAAATCAGTATGATGAAGGACATTCCAAATCATGCAGACACCAGGCCCAAGAGACAAAGAAACAGGAGGTAGAAGGGTGAGGTTTGGTGAATGAAGCATGGTGGGGGCTTGGACTGTCATGTGCTAAGGCATGTGCAGACCTCACAGCATGGCAGTGGCAGGTGACACATAATAATGCAATACAGGTAGCCAGGATGTCCAGAATGGCGATGCAAGGTCTCTGACAGGAGCACAACATAGTGATATGATTTACAAATATATTGCAATCCCCATTTACATGCCAGCAATATTCTTTAAAGATAAGAGACATTTTTATGGAAGGAAGGTGAACCAAATTAAGCAAAGGATAACAAAATAGGGCAGTCATCATTTCCCAATCTCAAAGCCTACTACATAATCAAGAGAGAATAAACAATCTAGTATGGTACATAAATAGATGCACAGAGTAGGAAAGTAGAATTGAGTATAAATACATTCACTCTCAGACAATCATGCTGTCGCAAAAAAAGCCAAATCATATTAAATGGGGAATGTGTTAGTCTGGGTAGACTAGAGAAACAAATCTATAAACACACATGTGCATATAAGGAAGTGGTTTATATTCAAAAGGAATGGAACATTGAGAAAGCATCCCAACCCAGTCCAGTCCAAGTCCACAAGTTTGATATTGTCCCATATGTCTGATCCCAATCTCTAAAGTCTTCTTCAGACTCATGAAGCACATCCAATGATACCAGGACAATCACAGGCCAGTGGTTGCAGAGGCTTGTGTACCCAGTGGTGGTAGAAACATCTCAGCACTGGCAGAGGTCTCCTTGTGCCAGCCCTTGCATCTGAGCACTGACAGGTGTCTCAATGCGGCTTCTCTCACCCCAGAGGTCTGGTTCCATCAGGGAAAGCCTGTGTGACTTCTGTTCCAGCTCCTCTAGGTTCCAGGATCTATAAGCATGCTGCCATGTTGTCTTGTCAGTCAAGCGCCCCAAGGGGCTGAGTTTTGTGTATTGCCAGTAGAGCATCTCCAAGGGACTGAGTTGATAGTATCTCATTTCCACTGGAGAAATATCATGAGATTTCCTAGAATTCTCAGAGAAAGCCATGCCCACACAGAGGTATCATTAACTATCTCCAGATTGACAAGCTAGACTTTACCCCTACACTCTTAATCCTCAAATTAATACCAGATAAGGTGACTGCCACCTTTAGTCAAAACTAAAACTGTAGGCAATGGTAGAATACCAATGGAAATGTTTCATCAAGCATTGGAACCACCTATATATCTGTGTCAGAAAATTTGAAAGACAGCTAGCTACTTGTCCAATTGGCTGAAGAGATCCATATCTGTATCTATTTCCAAAAAGGTAACATAGCAGCATGTTCAAATATAGAATAATTTCAGTGATATCACATATAAGTAAAATTTTGCTAAGCATCATCCAACAATGGTCACAGCAAGTCATTGACAGGAAACAGAATTCAGAAGAGGAGGTGAAAAAAAAGATATTATTTCTGATGTCAGATGAACTTTGACTTAAAGCATAGAACACCAGAAATAAATATGTTTATTTGTGTTTATTGACTAGACCAAGATATTCAACAGTCTGCAACATAATGAAATATTGGTAGCCTTGAGGGGACCTGGAATTCCAGAACATTCTAGTGTACTCATCCAGAAAGTGTACCTGGATCAAGAGTTAGTGTTTTGAACAAGGTGCACCTGAACCAATCCTTGGTATTTTCAATTGCATCATTTGCATATAAAGTTGGACACTGTGATAGCTACATAATCTGTTGTCAACTTGAGACTTAAGAGTGAAGGTGGAGCTTTAGCCTGCCAATTCGTTTGCAGCTCAATGATGTCATTTAAAGGTGCAAAGGAGATAGTTAATTGGAGATGGGGCACAAGCACACATCCTGCAAGACATATTTGCTGACAAGACACATGGAACTATGCTATACTACACGAGAAACCTGAAGTTGAAAGAGACCCCTTCTAGTGCTGAGATGCCTCTACTGTCATTAGATCCACAAGACTTTGCACTCAATGGCCTGTCATCTTCCTGCATTTGGCATCATTGCATGTATTTATTGAGTCTAAAGAGGACTTTATAAATTAGTATCAGACATATAGTTAATATTGGACTTATGGACTTGATCTGTACTGGGCTTGAATATTATCTCAATATCCAAATGGCCATGAATATAAAGCTGTTTCTTATACAGATATGCATATCTGTGAATTTGTTTCTCTAGTCTACCCAGACTAACAAATTGATTGAAGGAAACTAAAGAAGGACTTATGCATTTGAATTGTGGTGCTAGCAAAGAAAATCGCAACCAGTACGGGATGACCTGTTGAAGGAATAAATCTGGCTTGGAAGAAGTAGTGCCCATGATCCTTGGAGCCAAGAACATTGATGTTGGACATGATGTTGGTTAACACCAGTCTTTGGAGATGGACATTATGCAAAAGTGTGAAGCCAAAGGCCAACAAAAGAGAGGAAATCCCTCCACTACATGGATTTGCATCATGGCTGCAACAATGGGTTAAACTAGCATGGGGCAAATTATGAGGATGGACTAGGACTAAGCAGTGTTTCATTTTCTTGTGCATAGATTTGCAAAACTCTGTGACACCTAAGAACAACAACAAAGTAACTTAAATTTTATAAAATATTTTAGAATTGGACAAAAGACAGAAAATGTAGGGTTTCTGAAGATCAAATGCATATTTTAATCCCATGGATTAGGATCGATAGTGACCCAATATAAGTTTGTCTGAGGCTATAATTTTAAAGGTTCAATTTTTCCCCTCAGAGTTACTGTTGGGTTTCAACTGTCTACTTGGTGTTTAGCAGACCATTGTTTACCCTACAGTGTCACCGGGACTCCTGTGATAGAAAATGTAGATAGCGCTGAGCATATTATTAGTAGAAATATCCATTTTCACAACTCCCCTATTGGAGACTTAAAAGAAATGAGATTGTACAATCTTGTGTTAAAACCAGGTTGACTAGAAAAGCAAATTCAGAGAAATTCATATGTGCATGAGAGTTTTAATTGTTTCGAGAATACATCCCAGTCAAGTCCAGATCAAATCCACAAGTCTGCTATTAGCATATATGCCAATAATAGTCCATTAATTCCTCTTTAGACTCACACAGCACATGCAAACATACCAGATACAGGCAGTTCATAGGCTTGTGGGGGGAAAGTCCTGTGGATCAAATGGTACTAGACACAATGCCAGGGTTCTGGCTGCCATCAGGTTTGCTCCATGTGACATGTCAGCAGGAATATGTAGCAAAGAGAGAGACAGTGGCTCACCTCTTCTGATGGCCGATTCAAGAGATAGTAAGTTCCCAGAATCCTCATGAGAAAGTCACAGTTACCCAGAGGTATAGTTGGCTATGACCTGATAGATAGGCTAGGCTCCACCCCTTCACTCATAATACTCTCATGTTGTCATAAGGTTATTTAATTACCACACTTGACAGATTTGATATGTAATATTTTTGTTACATTCAAGTTCTCTTCTTTCTGAAAAATTATCTTCCTTCGTATTTCTTACTATCTCCTTTAAAATTTCTTCAAATTTGACTGCTTTCAGATTTTTCTTTTAGTTCAATTCTGTCTGTACTAGGGGAACCTTTTCTCTTTTAAATCTCCATAGTTTCCCTGGTAATAGTGTCTATAATGAATGACTTCATTAGCTACTACAAAGAAATCATTCACAAATATTTCTTTCATATGTACTTCTTCATTAAACTCCTAATGAAAACTATATAACTTAATCAACAAACTTAATAAGATTCCTGCCAATCAATTAAAAATCAAAATTAAACTTGAACTTTTTATTTCTCAAATCTACTTTGTTCTTACTTATTCTATTTTGGCACTAAGACCATCAACCCAATTTAACCAGCCAAGAAGTTTGAGGTCATTTTCAATTTATTCTTCTGTGTCTTTTTCTATATCATCCAAACAGATATTTTCTCTATAAAATTAATAAATAAAATAATTTGAGGTTTATTCATCACTTATCATGTACCAAGTACATTTCAAAGCAAAGCACATGTTCAAGTTAGATCCTATTAGCAAGTATCTGCAATATATTCTATTTTCATTTTACACACTAATCTAATAAAATGAAATAGTGAAAGTGCTCAAGGGCACACAGAAGCAAGTAAACAAGATGTGACTGGGAAACTGGTCTCCTAGCGTAGAGGCTGGGATATCCTTTTATGTGCCTTTGAAATTCCATGTATCGCCTTTTAAATTCACCTTCCTATTTCATTCAAATACATTCTCTCGCTTTCAAGTCCTGATGATTTTTGCCTTCGTGTTTTTAGTATGTGTCTATTCAAAAGTTTATCTCCATTGTGATCCGACACTATACCTCTGTCCAAACACTTTAACTATAAAACAAATTCAGTCATTCCCTTTCAGAAAACTTTCAATAATCTCATGAGACCTTCAGTCCAAAATGTGTTTTAGTAGAAAGTTAAAACAAAACCAGATTGAAAACCCAGAAATGAAATCATTAGCATACAGGCAACAAATCTTCGATAAAGGCCCACAACACATCAAATGAGAGGTGGATGTCCTCTTCAATAAGTGGTGCTGGAAAAAATGGTTATCTACTTGTAGAAAAACGAAGCAAGACTCTTACCTCACTCCCACGTGTGGTATATATAAACTCAAGGTGGATCACAGACATAAAGGTAAAACCCCAAACTATTAGAACCCTCAATGGGGGAATTGGGACAAATCTGAGAACTTTGACTCTGGGAAGACATAAGCCATCAGAAATTGGGAAGGACACAAACACAGAGAAGGCACAAATTGATAAGTGGGATATACTGCAGATAAAGCCCTTGTGTCTATCAAAAGAATGCATCAAGAGAGTAATAAGAGAGACCACAGACTGGGAAAGCATCTTTAGCAATGACACATCAGACAAAAACCTTATTACTAAAATCTACAATATTTTGCTAATTCAAAAGAAAGAAACCACTTGCCCACTGAGGAGTTGGGCAGAGGACCTGAACAGAAGTTTCTCAAGGGCAGAAATCCAAATGGCCAATAAACATATGAGAAAATGTTCCAGATCCCTAGCCAAAGAGAAATGAAAATTAGAACAACGAGGTAACAGTTAACATTTTCCTTTCCCTTTCTCCTTGTCCTACTATCATGCTCAGCCTTCATTTGAGTTTCAGTAATTCCTCTCGGAATTACTGGCCTTGATCAAGCCTCCTCACCATCGGTTTTGGGTCACTTGTTCCCTTGTCCTTGGGTTTGTTAACTCCCACTTCCTTTCACCTGCTTTCCCCTTTTCCATGTTCCCCTGGAAATATCAGTCACATTGTTTTCTCCTCCAGATAGTTTTTCCTATCCATCTTATCTAGATACACCTGCAGAGATAATAATATGCACAAAAATAAGACAGCAAAACAAAGCAACAAAAGAAAACAAAATAAAAGCAAACCAATGACAACAACAAAAACACCTGTAAAAAGTTCCAGGTCAGTTTGCTGACATGTAAGAGTATTTTTCAGTCAAGTCTGATGGGGTACCATGCCTGGCCTCACAGTCTAATTTTGGTCTTCTATGAGGACTTCATTGCTCTGTAACCCTTGATGTTCTGTTGCACACCCTCAGTGTTTTGCTTCCATATGTTGGGGTCAGATCAGGCACAATTCCTGCACTGTATCTCCAGTGTTGTCCCATGTAACGCTATGGGTCAGTGAGGGATGTTGTATTTCCTGGTGGGGCCAGGCCTATGGTCCTCTTTGTGCACTGTCTGGGCTGAGTGAGGATATCATCCTCAGGGCTTGGTGGGTCACGGTGTGTCCCACTCTCTCCCTCCCCCTTCATGTGCTCCTGTGTGTTCTGATCAATCAAGTACCTCTCCCTGAGCTGTAGCTTCAGTGATGTCCTCTGGATTCCTCCATGGGGAGGGGCCTGTGCTTGTAGTTGGGATTGGGCCTGGTCCTTCAGATCTCTGAATTGGTTCCCTGTTTTATTCTACTTTATTGCCTTACCCTCTTGGAGCACCGCATTGAAGTCTGGTCCCTCTTTCCCTGTGCAGATATGAACAACACCCTCTTCTTGGATGTGTTAGTACCCTGTTCCCCCAGAAACTCATGGCGTCTCCCCCAAGTCATTTTTTGTTGGCTGCCATATGTATTCCTGGATTTAGTTTGATTCCTGCCATAGTTGCTGGACCTCAACCCAGGGATGTATGTATATAGTAGCCTTTCCCCTATGTCCCATTTTTTTGTTGTTGTTGTTTGTCTTGTTTTTGCTTTTTACGCTTATCTCAGTGGACTCAGGTACCTGTGCTTTTGTGCTTAGCTTACCTTGCTTTGCATAATTTCCTCTGTTTCTTCCCACGTGGGATGTGTTTCATATGTTCATCACAGCTTTATAGTGATGTGTAGTACTCCATTGTATGTATGTGCCACAGTTTTTAATCCATTCATCTGTGGATGGAAATTTGGCTTATTTCCAACCCCTCGAAATTGTGAACTGAGCTGCAATGAACAATGGAGCTGTCTGGCCATGGTTTATTTCTTGCCTTTTTTGGGTATATGCCTAGTAGGGGGAAGGGAACGTTGGGTCATATGGTAGCTCATTTTCCATCTATTTTAGATGGTGTCAAATTGATTTCCATAATGGCTATATATACCTACAGATCCACCATCAGTAGATGGGAGTTCTTATATTTCCACAGCCTCTCTAACACTTGTTACTTTCTGATTTTTTGAATCAGGTTAACTTTGAGAGTGTTAGGAGGCAAAGGACATTTGTAGAGGTCTAAAAGAAAGCATGTACATATGTAAGTATATGGGGACATTGGTCTGTGTACATATATTTATAGGTTTTGTATCAGGATAGCAAATAGACATTGGTCCTCCACTTAAGTACTCCCTTAATACAAGAACATTTTGTTCTAATAATCTGGAATTCTGTGATGCTCACCTTTCTGAAATTATTGCTGAAGACAAAGTGGGTGTATAAACAAACATGTAAAAGGAAGCTGACGGTGTCCTTCTATTAAAAGATATAGCATCTGGGTTCTTAAAAGCTTAAAGATAAACAAGCAATCATCTAGCTGAGGAGGAACAAAGCCCACACGGAAGATGCCCACCAGCCTGTGTGATCATGAGATGTCAGTAGGATCAGGTATCAGGCATCAAAGACACAGAACAAAACATCATGTCATTGTGCATGGGGGAGAGTGTGGAGTGGAGACCCAAAGCCCATCTATAGACAATTAGACAACCTTTACTGAAGGGTTGTGGGAAGGAGATGGGCCAGTCATGGTGCAATATAACACTGATGAGACATATAGTTTTTCTCTAGTTCTTTAATGCTTCCTCCCCCCAACTATCATGACCCCACTTCTACCTCACAAATTTGGCTAGACCAGAGCATGTACATGCTTACAGGTAAGAACTGAAAACAAAGGGAATACAGGACAGATAAACTCCTCATGACCAATATTGAAAGTAGCTTTACAAGGAGGGGAAGGGAAAGGTGGGTGGAAAAGGAGTAACCATCACAAAAATCTACAAAGAACCCCCGCCCAGGTGGATGGACAACAGAGAAATGGGTAAAGAAAGACAACAGTCAGTGTAAGATATGAAAAAATAAAAGTATATATAAATTATCAGGGGTTCATGAGAGAGGGTTGGGTGAGGGAAGGGAAAAATAAGAAACTGATATCAAGTAGAAAGAAGATGTTTTGAAAATTATGTTGGCAACAAATGTACAAGAGTACTTGACACAGTGTTGGATATATGAATTATAATAAAATATGTTCAAGCCCCCAACAAAATGATTTATTAAAATTAAAGAAAATCAATTAAAAAAAAACAGAGTTCACCCTTCCTTTCATTTTCACTTACCCTCTACTTTACCAAGCAGGATGTTCTTTCATAGCCATTGATCACTCCTGGGAATGTGACTGAATTAAGCAAGATGAAGTTTCACTATTTTTTTTTTGAAGGAACATTCTGGCCTTTTTTCTTCTGAAGTAGACTTGTTTATTCTTCTTTCTGTCCACGATACATTCACTATTCTTTATTAATACCACTGTTCAGATACAATAATTCTTCCATCCCAGCCCTGGTATGTTGTGTAGCTTTGACACACATACCGGTCTTTCAAAAAGACCCTGGCCATGACATGTCCTCTTGGTCATCACAATAAGATAATTGTATTATCTGGTTATTATTCTTTCATATATTTGTTTAGTGCAGTTTAAGGTGTATCTTAAACAGCCTCACAGTTGATAATTTTATAGTTTTTTTTTAATTTTTACTAAATAGAAAGTTTTTTCATGGAAAGGGCATTTTTGAATGTTCCCAAATCATTTAACAATTGATTTAGATCATAAAGCTAAATAAAAGCATTGCACTAAGCACTTCTTTTACACTTCTCTTTTACTTTTACTCTTATTCACAATCACTCTTTCATGCTTCTTTTAATTTCATGCTTATTTCATTCCCACTAATCTTTTTTTTTTTCAATGATTTTATTGGGGGTTCTTACAACTCTTATAACATTCAATACATTATTTGTATCAAGCATATTTGTAAACATGTTGCCAAATTCATTTCCAAATATTTCCCATTTGAGCCCTGGGTATAAGCTCCTCCTTTCCCCTCTTTTTCTTAATAAATCACTTTATTGGGGTCTCATACACCTCCTATCATGATCTACACATACATCTATTGTGTGCAGGCCACAATTGCACGCTTGTTGCCATTATCACTCAAAACATCCTCCATCCACTTAGGTCCCCAGTACCAGCTCCCCATATTTGCCTTCCCTCCCTTCCTTCCCCATGAACCCTTAATAATTTACAAATTATTATCACTTTTCATATCACACACTGTCCAGTGTGTCCCTTCACTCCCTTCTCTGTTGTCCATGCCCTAGAGAAGAGATCCCTGAAATTGGTCCCTCCTTTCTCTTCCCAGTATCACCACTACCACCGCTAGTCCTGAGGGAGGATCTATTCTAAATCCCCCATGTTTCTGACTCCAGTATACATTCCCTGGTCTAGCTTGATTTGTCTGGTAGAATTGGGATCATGATAGTGGGTGGGAGGAAGCATTTGAGAACTAGAGGGAAGTTGCATATTTCATCGTTACTACACTGCACTCTAACTGGCTCATCTCCTCCCTGCAACCCTTCTGTAAGAGGATGTCACTTCACCTATTGATGGACTTTGGATCCCCAATCTGTATTACCCCTCATTTATAATGATATAATTTTAGTTCTTTGATGCCTGACACCGGATCCCTTCAACACCTCACGGTCATACAGGCTGGTGTGCTTCTTCCGTGTGGGCTTTGTTGCTTTGGAACTGGATGGCCGCTTGTTTACTCAAGCCTTTGAGACCCCCAGACACTATATCTTTTGATAACTGGGCACCATCAGCTTTCTTCACCACAGTGATCATATCAGGAAAGTGAACCTGCAATGTTATGATTTTTAGTTATTGAAGCCTGATACAGATCCCTTTGACACCTAGTGTGCTTTGTCCATGTGGACTTTTTTGCTTCTGAGCTAGATGGCTGCTTGTTTACTTTTAAGCTTTTAATCATAATCCACAGTCCACAAGTATTATAATTTAAATAGTATGTTCAGTATATAATTTCTGAAAGTACTGTAATTTTTTAATCTATAGCATTACCATTTCATTAATTCTTACTTTAAAGTCTACTTTGAGACACTACATTGTATATTATTTTCAGTTATTCTAGTTTTGAAAAATTTTCATCTTTAATATGATAGTAGCATTTTCACACTTACATTCTCATCCACAAACCCATGAATTTCACCTCTTTAAAACTCTTTAACATATGCTTGTTTTTTTCCATGGAAATGCCACAGTTTATCATTTCCCAAGGTGCTATAAATCATACATTTCTATTTTCCAGTCTGTTTCCACTAATGTCTTTTAAAAACTTAAATATGACAATGTCAAAAATAAACAATATTTTGACATCCTTCCCCTGTCAGCTTCTGGATAAAGGTGTCTACATTTTTTTTTTATCATGGTTCATTTTTATTTGTTGTCTTCAGTTATCTGAGTTGACTGGAATAGACTTTTCCTCTTCGTGTAGTGGAGTCTCTGCTACTTGGGATTACTTATTTAAGCACTTGCATGCTTGGCAGTTAATGTGGGTTTTAATTTGGTGACTTCTTAGAAAGAGTTGCTTTGAGTGGGCCTAATATTCCAAAATGAGATTAATGTGTAGGTGCAAGATTTTCTTCAGCTATGTTGCAACAAAGTTAAATATCATGCTCAATTTCACCACTGGAATATAGTGAAAAATATTAAGCAAGGGATTGTTTTAAGTATTTTTATTGTTTCTTTACTCTTTCTTAATGAAGATAATTGTATTGACTGAATAAAATATCTGTGGTATAGAAATGCACTATGTATATTCCTGTTAGTATGCTCTGGTAGAACTTTATGACAGAGTTTTATAAAACAAGGACACTGATTGAAGTTATAAATTCCTGGGACAGGTGATGAGTTTAGCTTAGTGTATATTTTATCTGAGG
Organism: Nesogale talazaci; assembly: GCA_004026705.1. Taxonomy (NCBI): domain Eukaryota; kingdom Metazoa; phylum Chordata; class Mammalia; order Afrosoricida; family Tenrecidae; genus Nesogale; species Nesogale talazaci. Next base: position 11,514 of record PVJH01005903.1, read on the forward strand.
TGGCTTTGGGACTTCCAGGAACTTTGAAACATGATTCTTAGCATGAATGAGAAAGTAGGGAAAGACAGAGTTTACTGTCATCAAGAATCTACTTTACAAAATAATACCACTCAGTATGATTTTAATAATTTATATACAGTTTTAACAATGTAAATTGCTTCAGCAACATTTTAAAAGGAACTAAATAGCATAAGAAATGCTACCCTTGAAAAAGATAGTGAAGGGAAGATCCCAAGCTTAAGATATCATATGTTTCCATAATTATATCATAGATGAGTGTATTCACAAGCTGTGTCTAGCACATTACATATATGGATCACTAATGATAATGAAAATGTGCCTGTATGACTAAATTGTACATTTCTTAAAATTTCTTTGTAAATTACCCTATATATTGCATGGGTTAAAAACTTTTAGGGACTCAATGAAGACATTACAATTGGCTTTTAAATTCCACGTGTCAATGCATGCATAGAGGAAAACCTAGCTTCTATTTTTTTTTCTTATCATAATTAGAGATTTGATGGTCAATTCAAAGGTTAGTAACAGTATATCCCAAACCATTGGCAGAGAGCTTAATCAATACTTCATCAATACTTAATCAATACTTTGAGAGCTTTGATACAAGAGCCTGCACTGTTTAAAGCAGAGGCTAAAACAACAACAAAAATCTCTTTCTTATGATGTTTTAGTAATATGTACCTCGAGGCCAAATTTTAATAATGCTCTTGCCAGCAAACAAGGAGTCTGAGAGAGCCTGCCTCTAGTTACAGCCAAGCACAGAGACAAAGTTGATTTGAGAAATCTTAAGTTAACTTCCGTAAGGGCAGACAGAAAGCAACAGTGGGGTTTACTATGTTCAAACTGCATCACAGGATTTCTAAGCTAGCAAGAGACATTGGAAGCCCATTGGCTGCTTTGTTTTGTTTTACTGGAACTATTTAGCAGCCCAGGTCTGGACTCACTATGGCTTTTGACTATTTATTCTTAGAATGAATGAAATTTAATCCTATTCACATATATATTTGAACTAACCCAGGCTGATTGTTTGCTGTGTACGTGTGTGCGTGTGTGCATTTTTGCTCTTCTACAAGTTCTTGTATTTTTGTAACACATGTAATACCAAATTCAAGTCACTTGCAAAGATCTAGATTTTATGGTTTAATATACATTTACATAAACCTGTTGAAACAAACCATTTCATTAATTTTTAAAAGCAATGAGATAATTTAATTTACAAGCACCCATTCACTATAAGATTAAAATTGAGTTCAAACAAAGGAATAGGAAGGAACAAGATGAACAATTTATTACTATTCCACCCTGAATCCTGGTTGTAGAATTATAAAAGCTTATATATAAGTACTTTCATTTACCTGACAGTCTGTAAAACAATTCAAAAAGTAAAATAACACTATAATTTGAAGAACCATTGAAGGGTCATTTCTCCCCAGAACCCAGATTATACAAAAACCAAGTGTTGTTACAGTAAAATACATAAAGTTTTCTTAGTGGCAGGTTTTCTTAGTCAGAGGAATACTAGGTGGACAGGTAACAATGCCCTAATAGGCTTTTCTTGGGAGAGATGGTTGGAGCAACCAAATTCACAGAAGACAGATGAGAGACCACACAGCCACAGCCACAGCCAGTTTGCAGGAGGTGATCCAAGTTCCTGGTCATCAATGTGTTGTCGGTAGACAGGGAATCCAGTCCAAATACATTTATTTCTGAAAGCACTGACTGACGCAAACAGTTGGATTTGCTACTCTGAACTGCTCCAGAGACTCAGTGAAAGTTTTACAAGTTATTTACCCTAAACATTGCAGCAGTTTAAGAGTGAATTAATTTAAAAGTTTGCAACAGGCCCAGGAAATAATTAACAAGCTTTAGAATGTTCAGGGCCCTAACAATGTAATAGGTTTCAAAGGAAAACAATCTCTAAAGAATTGGTAGCCATAAGTTGATACGTACATATCTCTGGGAGCTATACGACCTAGACTAGCTCCACTGCTTATTTAAATGATCCTGCTTATCTCCATTTGTTTAGAATATTCTTAATGATTACATAGTAAAATAAATTTTACTACAATAGAATGGGATATTACATCTTGCATCTTTTAACAAAGTAAATCTCAACAGACCAATTCCAAACTATGGTATATTTCCAGTATTTTCATTAACATGAGTTTATTTTTTCAGCCCCTCTATCAATACTAGTAACAATCGCCAGCGTTAAAACTCTTATATAGTGTCCATTAATTAAAATACTAATGTTATCATTATAATTCATAATAGTAGTGTAACTATAACTATGTAATATAATGATAATATCAATACAAAATTGAAAATAAATAGAATTATGGTTAACCAATACAATTTCAAAAAACATTTTTGAAGTAAAAGTATTTAAATATATTTTCAATATATAAATATACATTTAAAAAGTTATTTTATAATTCCAACATTTCTATTTATATAAAAATCAAGTGTTTTATTTACAAGTGTTATTAGTCACATTTATATTTATATTTATTACAAGTATTTTCTGCAGAAAAATCCAAAATTACCCAAAAGTACAAGAAATAAATTATTTACTCATAATCCCAATACTAAATATAAATATTCCTACATATTTAGATTTGCAAATGGACATCAATAAGATATTGGTATAATCCATCATACTATGCTTTTCAAATGACACATTTGGAGATATTTATATGGAAGTGAATTTATGCATGTACCTAACATGATTTCTGAGTCCTGAGAAAGTATCATTTATAACCATTGTATGACAGGTAGTAATATAGTATTATATAGAGTTGTTATGCAAAGAAAATATCTATTGAACTTAATAACAATGATACCAAGACCAAAATGTGAATGGACATAAAATGTTTTAATGGAAACATAGTTGCATAGCATGACAGAAGATGTGGATCTGTATAGCTGTACTAGGCCTGGTTTCTAACCAATTTAACTTCGTGCTTTTAACACTCCTTGTTTTAAATGCACAATTTCTAAATTGTTAGTCCCTATAAACCCAGCAACCTAGGGGACATGCAAATTCATGGGAAGTCTATATTCTCTTTGGAGCTTTGAAAAACTATATGCATAAGCAACATCTAGTCTAGAGCCCATAGGCTCAAGTTACATGCAACTATTTAAAGTTAGACCAGCCATCCCTTTCTCTGTTCTTCCATCTCTAGTCTCTTTGGTCAGCAAATAGGTACAAATGGCACTGGTGTCTCTTTGTCACATTGCTTCCCTCACTTGTATTCAACCCATGGATCCAGATGAAAGCCATCACTATCATATGAGTCTGCTTCCTTAACTTTCAGTCCAAAAAGGACATTTTCCCTGTCTGAGGAGCACTGAATTTTCCAGCCTTGGTCCATTCAAATGCAAGTTTACCATACTTTTCTCCAAATTCAAAAGCCAAATAGTCAGGGTTGTTTTTGTTATTACCAGTATTTTGTAGTTTTCCTTTACAGGTAAATCTCCTATTTTCTCCAGAGATTGAGTTGGTCTCCATGTCTTTTCAAATGCAAATATACTGATGCTTAAAATTCTCCATGGGCTCACCTTTCCAAGCTCTCTTAATTTACATCTGCTTAAATCAAAAGCCCATTTCTTCTGGAAAATTTTTAATACACCCCTTTTGCAATAACCACTCATGTTTGGGCTAAATTAGGGTTTACAAATTCTTTGTACCTGTAATCCCCAATATTCATTTCTATTGCATATGTATGTCTGTTTTATAAGACTGAGTAGGAGAAACCAAAATGCATAATACAGTCAAATGCATTTATAATCCTTTAAAACACAAGTTCAGTGTACTCATCTCTAGATTATCCCATCCCTGTGCAAGGCCTTGGGCCTTTCTAAGGGTGTCTCCAGTTACGTTTGCCTTCTATCAGCTATTTTGTTAAAATAGGATGACTTTTGCTCTAGGGAACTCTGAATGGGGCTTTTCTCCCCTCAGCTTCAGTTTAAACCATAGCTAATCAAAAGATTCACTTTTTACTTCCTATGCCCTGCTCTTTTCTCTTATAAAACCCCATGCTTCCATGAATCTGGAGTCAGTGCAATGAATCCAGCTCCAGATACCCACTGAGTAAACAGTGCAGAGGCCTCTGGTTTCCTTTGGCTATACAAAGGAGAAGAATCCAAATTCACCCAGATGCCATAGAGATCAGGCAAGACTCCATCTTCCATCCTTATGATTTATTCCTCCAGAACTCCACTTTCTTGGTACCAGATGGGTTAGGCTGCACTTTCAAGAGAATGAAAATCAATGACCTTCACATATGTATATGAAATAAATTTATACAGTAAAAATGTTGCCATTAAGAATGTGGCCCACATAGCCACAGAGTAGACAACCCAAGTCCAACTCAAGGCCAGGGATCCGAAGCTCTCTAATCTAGAGGCCCTTCTGGCCATGCAGCTTCCAGTGAATGAACCAGGAAGCAGGAGGAAGAACCAAGAGTCAGCCTGGGGGAGAGTCAGGCAAGTAAATCCTGACCTCTCTGTCGACCACGTGGCAATTAGAGAGAACACACAAAGATTAACCCACCAGGAATTAGTTATCTAACGGTGACTGGTATGGTCCATTTTGAAGGCTAGAATCACAAGGTTTATTGCTGCCATGAATGACAAACTGATGAATTGAGATACAGTTCATTTAAATGGCTTTTCGAGCTATAGGTCTCCCTTTGTAAGGTAAATTCTAGGATCTGTGCCTGTGCTGTAATCCATTTTGGAAGAAGTTTACTCGTCTGGTAAGAAGATAAGATTAAGATGGGATGTAGGTCGTGTCCTCATCTTACTACAGGGCGTGGCTCAAATCACCAGTCTTTATTTACTTGCTCTACAGAAGGCAAAAGCCACCCCTACCTCAAAGCCATCTTTGTGACTTCTTCCCTATGAAGCATGCGCAAAATCTAGTGCTGAATGACTGATGACAAATACCAATCACCTCCCACTCACAAGGACTGTTGGCCCAGCACTTCGGGAGCCAGCCGTCTTCTCAGGAGCCTGTGTGTAAGTCTCAGTTTGGTTAAGCAAGTGCGACCTGCTTTCCCTTTCAGCTCTTAGACACTCTTGCCCAGGATCCTTTCTTGTCTCGCCTCTGCCACATCACCAGGTCTTGAAACTTCTTCTGACATGATTCACCAGCTTCCACATCCTTATAGATACAGAAGGTGCCCAAGAAAGGCATCTGAGCTCTGGGTCTGTGATTTGAGTTCTTAATGGTTTGTGAGACATTGCAGCTAATTACAGAATGCTGGGACATAAGGAAATAGAGTGAAGAGAGAAGTGGTTGTGGCTACCAGGAAAAAATGGAGTGTTATAGCACTTCAGAACAGCTAGATATTTTGAAATCTCCAATCTCTACTTTATTGGGACACATTTTTTACTGAACTTTCTTGAAGAAATTATTTTTACATAAGTGATGTTGCATTCTTGAAATGTTAAAAGAAACATTTTGTTACACTAGTGAAACAAATTCATAAACATGCAGATTGATATAAGGGAAAGGTTTATATACCAGAGGAACGGAACCTTGAGAAAGCATCCTAACCCAGTCCAGTCCAAGGTCGTAAGTCTGATATTAACCCATATGTCCGACACCAATCTATAAAGTCTTCTTCTGAATCACAAAGCACATGCAATGACACCAGAACAATCAGAGGCCAGTGGGTGCAGTCTTGTATACCCAGCAGTAATAGAAGCATCCTGGCACTGGCAGAGATCTCCCCATGGCTCCTTGTTTCCAGGGCTCAGGGTCCGTCTGCAGTATTCTCTGGGGGTAGAAGTATCACAAGGCTGGCAGGAGGTCTCTCTGTGGTTTTGCCAGCTTCAGAGGTCTGGTTCCTTTGGGGTAAGCCCATGTGGCTTCTCCTCTGGCTTGTCCAGTTGCTAGGACTCAGGGTCTATGCTGCCATCTTGTCTTGTCAGTTGAGTACCTCCAAGGAACTGAGTCTATAGCCTCGCACTTCCAATGGGAAATACCACAAAATTTCCCAAAATTCTTGGAGAAGCCTTGCTCACACAGAGGTCTCATTGGCTATGTCCAAATTGACAGTCTAGACTCCACCCCTACGCTTCCAGTGTTGAAATTGACATAGATCAGTGACTGCCACATATTTCAAGATCCAAACTAAAACAATGACAGTGGTAGTATAAACTCATATACATGCAAGACCAAAACTATTACTATTATTAAAATTTACATACCAACCACTGAAGTCAAAGATGAAGAAATTGAATATTTCTATAAATGTCTACATATTGAAACTGATCAAAATGTAGTCAAAATGGAATGATTGTTGTTCATTGGAATGAGAAAGTTGAAAATCAATAAGAAAGATGAGTTGTTGATAAACATGACCTTTGTGATAGACATTGCTATGTCAGTAGATTTAGGGAGGGTGTGTGTGTTGTCCCTACCATGCCTACAAATGCCCCCACAGTGGGGCTTGGAAAGAAATCAGTCTGCCATTAGATACCTACGAAGAACCCAAAGTAAGTGTGCTCATTCGCAAGTCTCGGAGGAAGGTGCAAGGTACACATAAGCGATCCAAAGTAGGTCCTGGCTCAAGACATCACCCAGGTAGGTTTGGCTCAGCAAATCAGGACAACCAGTACCTTCAACCATGCCTCCCCCCAGTCAAGGGGTGGGCGAGAATAAAGGCAGGGAGCACACCCAGACACTCTTTCTTACTCTGCTCGTAGTCAGGTCGAAGAGTTGGCGCACTGCTCCACCACATGACTGCCTCTCTGCTCCACCACATATCCCCCTTTCTGCTCTACCACATGTCTGCCTCTCTTTTCTCCTGTGCCATCATTGCCTCCATGTTGCATTTAGCCTCTCTTCCTATGATGTGGTCAGAAGACTGCATCCTACTGTTTTGGGGAACTCTGGTCCCCAAAACCTTTTTCTTTCCAGGGTTTTGCTCTGTGTTGCTGTCCACACACTGCCTCACATGGAAATTCATTGGCCTCTCAGCAGAATGCTGCTTCTCCATGCTTTCTCCCCTCTGACCCACTCAGCTGTTTCTTGAAAAGCAGCTGAGCATGTGACTCCATTAACCCAGCCAAGATAGTGCTGCTTCCCAGTGTCTGCTATTTTGTTGCAGGACAACTGAGCACATGGTCTGTCTTCTACCAGCCTCACCAGGATGGCATCCAGTGCTCTAACCAAGGGGGGCAGAGGTGGGAGGGCAGGGATTTAGTGATATGCCCTGTCCAGTTCCCATAGATTTTGTTTGGGCTTTCTCATGGATTCCTTCGACTGTTTCCTCCTGTTCACAAGAGGAATGGAACATTGAGAAAGCATCCCAACCCAGTCCAGTCCAAGGTCATAAGTCTGATATTAGCCCATATGTCTGATACCAATCTATCAATTCTCCTTCTGACTCATGGAACATGTGCGATAACACCAGGAAAATCACAGGCCGTGGATGCAGAGTCTTGTATATCCAACAGCAGTTGAAACATCCTGATGCTGGCAGGGGTCTCCCCAGTGGCAGGTCAAAGAGTAGGCGCACACACATGCCGCCTGGGCGTGCCCCCTCAGGATTCACTCAGGAACTTGGTTCTGTTTTGGTGGTTGATCTTGGTTTTCTGTTACTTTGTTGTTTGTTTCTCCTGCTTGTTGGTTTTCCCGTTTGCCAAGCTTTGTCAAAAGGCATTTGAAAGCAAGGCCACTGAGTAACTGCTAACCCTGGTGTTTTGTAAGGCTTTTAAGCACAGCTGCCTCCCTGCCTTTTGTCTCTGCCCTCTGGGCTATTGACATTCCCAATCCTGTGGCAGTCTGTGTCCAGCCAAGGATTCCAGTTTCCCTAGTGTGGCTGAATGTTCACTGCACCAATTGACAGGTCTCCTGTTCTCTTCAAAGGTTGTGGAAAGGGCATGCATAAGCCAGTGGTCAACTTTGAAGGCAATTGTCAGATCATCCAAGCAGTGATTCTGCCTTTGGAAGTTCAGGTGAATTACTCATGCCACTACCTCCCTTGATCAGCACTGTAAGTCCTACAGAGCCAGTGTCCTACAACACCTTGATTACTGTCTAGAAAATGTTTGGAGTCCAGTTCATCAGTAGAGATGAGTCCCAGAAACCACTCCCTTGAATAAGGGCACCAGTTTGAAGCTCAAGTTTCGTGGTACTTTAGGTGTGACATACTCTGGGACTTCAGATTATGATGCATGGGCACTGGGCTTCCTAATCTTCCTGTTGTTTTATTTTCTAAATGGACAGTCAAGGATCTGCCCCTAAGGGGATGACACTGCATTGTATCCTTTCTAATTGGCATAGATGTGACCTATAGATGCTAGAGAAATGGAAGCTAATAGTTTTTTTCTGCAATACCCTCTGGCCTAGGTACATTCTAGGGGATGGGGAATTCTGGTCTAAGAGTGGCACACTTTCCCTTCCAGCCCTGATTTAGCTAGAACCTTTCTGCAAAGGGATGGGGAAGTGGGTAGTCCCTTATGTTAAAACATTTTTACTTTTAAGAAGCAGTAAATACCTTTGTTCCAAGTGTTCCAAGGCCTCTCTAAGGAACCTTTAATATGAAATCCACTCTACCTCCAGCCAAGCCACACCACCCTGGGTCACTGAAACTCTAGAAGCTAGGGGAAAAGATGGCCCTGTCAAAACCCATCTGTTAATAGAGGCAGCTGAGGAATTTGGTCCCTGATCAATTCGCAAGGACTTCACCCTAGTTGAAATCAGGTACATTAAGAGTGACTGAGTCAGTTATTCAGACAGCCCAGAAAACTACCTCACTCACTGTCAGCACCTCACTCTAGCCTATGACTTGGCTTGGAAGGATGTAGTAACTGACTTTGAGAAAGAGGGAGTGCTGACTGGAGCTAGGAAGCTTGCAGAAGGTTTGCACATGAGGAATGATAAGTAACCAGTAGAAACAGCTATGCCTCCAACTAACCCACCTGGGATTATAATGATCCAAATGACAGAGAATTTTTCTAGTGTGTATAAAAAGTGGACTAAAGTCAGGACCGCTAAAAGCCATCAACTACACTATAGTAACTGCTATTAAACAAGGGCCGAAGGAAAGTCCTGAAAAGTTCTGAGAGAATTCTGGGGAATCACATCACTGTACATTGACTCATATGTAAGACAAGTCCTACTCAGAGACAACTTTCTCATACAGGCTCCACCAGGCATTTGGAAAAAGCTCCAGAATTCAGTGCAGAAGCCTGAATGGATGACTCTAGAAGAAATGGTCACTAGTCTCAATACAAACATTTATCATGATGACAAAAAGTAGAAGCCCAAACTCAGGAGAAGACAGAAGGAAGAATGTTGGGTATGCACAGGTATTGGTCACCATTACAAACAATCACCCATCAACTACCTCCCACATTTCCAAGACCTCACAATGAGGCACCAGGTATCATGTGTACTGGGTCAAGGACAATCGATTGCCTTAGGTAGACTTGGCCCACATGGGGGCCATGCTACCAGTGCAAGCAAACTGGCCGCTGGGTAGTGCTCTGTCCTATGAGAGATTCCCAGGAGGGGAGGTACCCCCAGCCTAGTCTGCATCTGCTAACTGAGAATCGAAACAGCCTCAGCTTCAGGAGATTGCTGTTACTGGTCTGAGCATAGATATGAAAGATAGGTCTGTACATTTCATCCTAGATTCTGGGCCCACTTCCGCTGTCCTTACCTCCTTCCCTGGACCCCTGGCACCACCCACTTGCACCATCATGGGAGTGTTAGGAAAACCTGCAGTGGACCACTTTACAGAAAGCTTAAGGTGCCTCTGATCCAACTTATACTTTTCTCATAGTTTTCTAGGAGTTTCTGCATGTCACTCCGCTTCTCTAGGCTGAGACATATTGTCTAAGCTACACCTACATGGTCATAGATCCTTATCCTAGTTCAACTATAGCTTTCCAAAGGTTCCTCACTGCAGACATGCTGCTAAGCCCCACACAGGAACACTGGGAAAGTGCCATAAACTCTATTGTCACCACCTAGATGTACAGCACCCTCAATCCAGTTAACATTGCTCCCTGAAGCTCGAGAGGACTTTGAGTCCCTCCATTCCTGCTTTGAGGTACAGCCTACTAATAACCTGCCTTGACCAGACCTTAAAGATCAACCACTTACTGTAGCAGATTGTACCTGCTTTTCTGATGGCAGTAACTTTGTGTCCAAAGGAGGGTTCAGGGTTGGTTATGCCATTGTTTCCCTCGACCAAGTTGTGGAAGCTAATCCCCTGCCCCCAGGTACTTCAGCCTAGCTGGCTGAACTCATAGCTTTGTAACAGGGCCTTGGGATATCAATGGGAAGAGACTAACACTACATATTGATTTCAAATATGGGTTTTGTACCTGCTTTTCTGATGGCAGCAACTTTGTGTCCAAAGGAGGGTTCAGGGTTGGTTATGCCATTGTTTCCCTGGACCAAGTCGTGGAAGCTAATCCCCTGCCCCCAGGTACTTCAGCCTAGCTGGCTGAACTCAGATTTGTAACAGGGCCTTGGGATATCAATGGGAAGAGACTAACATTACATATTGATTTCAAATATGGGTTTTTAGTTATGCATGTGCACACTCTCTAATCTGGCAGGATAAAGGATATCCAAATACTCAGAGAAGCCAAATTAAGTGTGTTTGTGTGTGTGTGTGTGTGTGTGCGTGCATTCATGCGCACGCCCAAATCAGGGCAAACTTAGAGGCTGAATACCTGCTGAAGTGGAATAGCGCACTGCTGAAGGTATCAGAGGGGCATCTCAGAAATCATTGTGGGCAACTGGGCAGTGGACAGCACAGACAGACTGTAAGCCCTGGGCATGAACCCCTGAACTTCCATAAATACCTTAATTCCCCCAAACCACCTTCTTCTCCCAGATTACTTTCCAGAAGAAGTAGAACAGAATTTGGGAATTCTATCTTCACATTGATGGATGGTAGGAAAAAAACAATAAACTCTTATTGCCACAAAGGCTACAGGGGTAAGTTGTAAAAATTTTGCACCTATGTTAACTATAAACTCTGCTTGACTCTGCTCACTCAACAGCTCTGTGGGTCAACTAACTTTGAATATCAAGCTAGTAACCTCACACTGTTTCATCTGCCACACTAGCAGTTCCCTAGGGGCACTTAAAAGTCACCTTGCTCAGTCTGCTTGGTGTAAGGGATCCGACCTTGGGGAAGACTGGCAGATAGATTTCATACCCAGATTTCAGCCATCCAAGGATGCAATCATCTTCTCATGTTGATGGACACCTTTACTGGGTGTATTGAAGTATATTCTACCAGCACTGTGAAGACTCACAAAATGTTTAAATGGTTACTTCAGGAAATAATTCTTCAGGTTGGGTTTCCTAAATCACTGCAGAGTGATAATGGGTTGACTTTCAACTCTCAGATGACTGAGAACTAACCAACCCTTAAAACTCCATCAGGAAACTGACACAAGAAACTCAGATGAATTGGAAAGATGCACTGCTCACAGCTTTGCTACCTCTCAGAATTAATCCACAGCAACCTACATATTGAAGCTCCTATGAAGTTTTATATGGGTGACCTTTCCTTGTAACCAAGCCAGCTACAGACTGAGGGAGCTTTAATACAGTATGCTGTATTAAATGTCAGGAAGCATTCCATCAATATGGGCTCATCCAGGTCCAAGGGGAGGAAAAGCTATCGCCCTTTTGCCTGCCCAGAGAACTGGTTCTTATAAAGCCTAGAAGGATACATCCCCCAATTCTCAGCTCGAGCCAGTCTAAAAGGGCCCCTTTCCAGTAATTCTCTCTGCCTCCCACTGACATGAAAGTCCCAGGGCAAAGTGCTTGGATCTACCATTCCCTGGTAAAACTAGAAGTTATTGCAACCAGCACCCTCAGAAGCAGAGCAAATGGACAAGTGCTCCTTTAACTCATTGGCTAGTCTTCAGAGAGTGTTTCAATGACACCAGAGAGAGATGAATGCTCCACAGAAAATGGTAACTCAGATCCACAGCTGTCTTTAACCTTGTGAATGCATTCACACATTTCCTGTGCTTAAAGTGACTGGGCACCCATGCCTGTCAGTTCTAAGATTTTTCCCCCCAATCTTCCAGGGACACTAATATACACCTCCAAGGCCACTGCTATCTCACAGTTTTGCCTCAGCCTTACCTAAACTGTTGTGGTGGTCATGTATTGATGTCAATTTCATTATTGTGATGTAGGTGTGGAATCTAGCCTATCAATCTGGAGATGGCCATTGAGTAGCCAATGAGGCCTCTGTCTGGACATGGCTTTCTCCTGAGAATTCTGGGAAGTCTCGTGGAAGATGAGAGACCATTATTCCAGTTGTTGGGAGTCACTCCACTGGCAAGACAAGATGGCAGCATCCGAGAAACTGCAGGAGCTAGAGGAGAAGTCCCATGACCTTACCCTGATGGAACCAGACCTTTGAAGCTGGAGAAGCCATGTGGAGACCCCTGCCAGTGGTTACTTCCTTCTGCCACCACTGGATGCTGTTGATGGACCTTGAACCCTGGAAATGACGAGCTATGGGGAAACTCCTGCAAGTGCCAGAATGCTTCGACTGCACATGCTTCGTGAGTCAGAAGGAGATTTTATAGAGTAGTATCAGAATGTGGGCTAATGTTGAATTTATGAACTTGGACTGGACCGGGTTGGGATGCTTTCTCAATGTTACATTCCTCTTGTAATAAATCTTTCCTTTATGTCCATGTGTGTGTGTTTATGGATTTTTTTCTCTAGTCTACCTAGATTAACACAACTGTTCACAATTTTTACTTCTTTTAGAGGCCATCAAATTTCTAATGACTGTAAATCAAGATTGCCAACCCCAGGCTCACCGGATCCTGAATCACCCCAACCTCATCCAATGTGGGCTTCTTAGTGGACAATCCCTTCAAACAGAGCAGGAAAGGTATGCCCTCACTAACCCCATGTTCTGCCTATTTTGTCAACAGGGAGCAGCCAGAGATGTTATTACCCATGACCCCAAAGATTTGGATCCGTACTCATTCAGTGGGGAAATGTTAGTTGGCTAGATTTAGGGACAGGGGCATTACACCTTTCGTGCCTGTAAAGGTCCCCATAGAGGAGATTGGAAAGACATCATGCAGCCATTAGATGCCTATGAAGACCTCATGCTCATGCTCAAGTCCCTGAGCCAGGTGGGAGGTACACTTGGGTGATTCAAACAAGGCCCAGGCTCATGGCATCACCCAGTTGGGCATGGCTCAGCCAAAGCCGTCAACCAGTGCCTTCAATCATTCTTTCTGGGGATGGGCTGGAATAAAGGCAGGAAGCATGCTATGGCCCTCTCTCTTACCCGTTTCTGGTCAGTGGCTCGTCAGAGGGTGGGGTCATGTCAGGGCTTGTTCTTGGCCCGCTTGGGCCCACAAGTGGCCACTCTGGTCTCACTGGGGGCCCATAACCCCTCTGACTCCCACAGGCTCTTGCCCCTTGCTACCTGCGCACTCCCCCTTTCTCAGTTCCACACACGCCCCACATGCTCTTTCCCCTCAGGTTGCTCGGGCCCAGTGGTGAACCGTCTGAGAGGGTAAGACCTGACTCTTGTCCTAGACCATCGTAAAAACCCACTTGGATTACAAAATGGGTTTCGGTGTGACTTCTTTCAGTGTGCAAAGCCAAGAATGGAGGCACAACCCACTCCAGAAAACCAACAACATGATGCCAGAGATCACATGATATCATTTCTCAAGAGCAATGACTCCTTCATTATAGATACCATTATATTTATCAACAACATAAATGGAAACTCCACATGTGGATACACCACACCAAATGCAATACACGGGAATCAAATTGACTATAACTAAGCAGAGAGCTAATGGAGAAACACAACGTTTTCAGTGAGTAGCTGCCTGAAACAAACCATTAATTGCTCATATGAAAATTAAAGTTGAAGCTAAATAAATTTAAGTCCACCCAGCTATTCAAAGATACAGCATCTGGGATCTTAAAGGCTTGAATGTAAACAAGTGGCCCTCTAGCTCAGAAGCAACAAAGCCTACAAGAAAGAAGCACACCAGCCTGGGTGACCATGAGGTGTGGAAGGGATCAGTCATCAGGCATCAAAGAACAACAAATCTTATCATTGTGTGCCCACATTCCTGATATGATGGCTGAAGACAAATGTGTGCTTACCCAAATATGGTGAAGAAAGTTGATGGTGCCCGGTTATCAAAAAATATAGCATCTAGGGTCTTAAAGGTTTGAAGGTAAATAAGCAGTCATCTAGCTCAGAAACAACAATACCCACATGGATGAAGCACTCCAGTATCTGTGATCACGAGGTGTTGAAGTTATCAATCATCAGGTATCAAAGAACTCAAAATTATATCATTTTAAATGAAGATGGGTACAGATGGGTGACCCAGAGCCCATCTGTAGATAATGGAACATCCCCTGAAGGAAAGGTGGTAGGGAAGAGATCAACCAGTCAGAGTACAGTGTAGCAATAATGAAACATGCAATTTTCTTCTAGTTCTTAAACGCTTCTTCCACTTCACCTCCATTCCCACCTCCTCTCTCATGATCCCAACTCTACCTGACAAATTCAGCTAGAGCAGCAGATGTACATTGGTGTATATAGGAGCTGGAAATATGGGGAATTCAGGACAGTTAATCCCTTTGGGAAAGGGATTAGTGTGGCTATATGAGAAGGATGGAGGGAAGGTGGGTTTCCAAAGGGGAACCAATTGTAAGGTTCTACATATAACCTCCTCCCTGTGGTATGGGCAACAGGGAAGTGGGTGAAGGGAGGCTTGAGACAGTATATGATATGACAAAATAATTTATAAATTGTCAAATGTCATGAGGGGAAATGAGGAAGATGGGGAAAAATGCAGAGCTAATTCCAAGGACTTAAGTAGAAAGCACATGCTCTGAGAATAATGTGGCAAAAACCTACAAATGTGCTTGGCTTACAATGGATGGATGTATGGATTACGATGAGTTGTATGACCCCTTGATAAAATGATTTAAAAATAAGTTTAAGTCCACAAGCGACAAATTAGTAGACAAAAGCAAGAACAATTTTGACTCACTAAACACTAGTGACTTAACACCAGATAAATGTGGAGTGGCATCATGCAGCAGCAGACATAAACAAAGGTTATCAAAAATATGAAACAAGGAAGAGACCAAAGTGAATGTCATAAGATATGCTAAAATTTTTCTTGAGTGTATGGTATATAAAAGAAATTTGTCAAATGAAGTGAAAGAGCTAAACATTAATGTTCAAAATGTGCATTTCTAGAAGACAGAGTATTAAAGTGGAATGTGAAAAAATCTGGAGTGAGGGAAACAAAACAAAGAGAAAACTCAGAATTTCTAGAGTCAAAAGAAATGGAGAAAATATTAAAGTCTTGAATTGCAACACTGAAATATTTTATAGGCGAAATGAGGGCTATGTTAGTGTCGTCAGGTGAGCTTCAGATTGCTAAAACACAGAAACCCACCAGCTGTTCTCCATGAGAAAGAAGAGTCTCTCTGCTCTGATAAAGATGGCAGATTGAAAAGCCCAACATAGAGTCACTTTGAGTTGAATAAATCACACAACACCTCTTTAGAATGTTGAGATATAAAGTTGTCATTTTGAGGATCAAGATACCTCTGGTAGGAATTAGGGTATTTTCAAATACTCCATATGTATGGGAAAGTTGGACTTTGAAAGAAAAAGGGAAGATCCTGAACAAAATCCACTCTAACAGGGGAATCACATATAGCTATGATGATTATGATCATGCAGGACTGAGCAGTCATTTGGAACCAATTAGATGGCATCTAAACATAATGACATCTATTTTGATCAGAATTTTTAAAGCTGTAACAGCACCATTGCATATAACTTGTGAAGTCTATTTGAACATAATACAGATTCTATTTGCAGTTGTAAATGGAAATATATTGATTTAGCTATAGAAGAGTCATCTGCAGCATTGACAGGTTGGGAAAGTAAGACCTCTCCATGGGATAAAATATGAGCAATAGCTTGAATAGCTAAAGCTTGAGATTTGTATTTGGGGACATATTCAGATTTAGAAGCTATGGGGAGAAAAAAAGGATCATTAAGGGAAAAAAAGCAAAGCTGCTAGAATTTGGTAAGGGTTTCATATTATGGGAAAAGAGCTAACATAGAGATGTCACTGTACTTGACAGAATTCTTAGGTGATTTTCAAGGAAAGTGTCAGGAGCACATGGAAATTTGGTCTTGGATTATAGATTAAGGAGATTAATGAAATGTAGTGTATATATTTACTCAGCTTAGAACAGACTTCCAAAAGAATTGGAAGAAAGAGAACATTGTTGTAAAAGGTGATTGCATTTAAAATTAAAATAATAACAATGTGTGAACATAGAAATAAATGGCTAGAAAAAAGTCAGAAGAGATGATAAATGAAGTGAAAGAAGTCAAATGAGTTCTCTGTTGTGAACTAATTCAAAGTTAAACTTGAATCCCAGATTGATTCAGCTTCATTTTTGGTTAATCTGTTAACTTTTAAGAATAAGTGGAATACTGAACATGGAGTTATAATGATGAGTGTGTGAGAGAGAAGCAAGAATAGTCATTGGAGGGTTTCAGATTTCTACGTTGAGTTTGGGTGTTGGACAGAATACCAAGGTTGTTGTTTTCATTTGTTGCTTCTCTAGTACCTGATCTCTAAGGCTGTTGCTGACATTTTTAATTGCTGCCAAGCCAGCTCTCATTCACTGTGACCCATGTGTGTTAGGAACATTAGGAAATGTTGCCTATGATATGTCTGTGTATATTTTTGAATTCTTTGTGTCATTCTGCTTGATAGTTATTTTTTCCCCTTTCCTTCTCTGAAATGTTGCCAATCATACCGTCCTTTACTTAGGATTGTTCACTCCCACTGACAAATCTAAAGTAAGTGGCATCCTATGACCTTCTGTGATCCATGAAGTTTTCATTGGCTAATTTTCAGAAATAGATGGCCAAATCTTTCATCCTAGTCTCTCGTTCATGGAAATGTGAGCTGAATATTATTCACCATTAATGACAATGATAGGATTTGAAATACTGGCAGCATAAGTTCGACATCACAGCAACATACAAGCAATTATACTAGACAAATCCCTGGCAGGACTCCAATATGGATATTGATCATTTTAGCACTTGCATGATACTTTGTGCTGTCATACCAAAAAAAAAGAATACTTAACTGAACTTTCAGTTGAATATAAAGTACTTGAAGTAAAATAAAACAAAGCATGATAATATAGTGGGCTGCTCAACACAAAGACAGCAATTCAATCTCACCAGCCCCTCCAGGGGAGAAAGAAGAAGCTTTCTATTGCTGTAAAGATTTACAGTTGGCTGAGCCCCGGTGGCCTAATGGTTGAGTGCGGGACTGCGGCCCACTGGCTTGACAATTCAAATCCAGCAGCAGCTCTCCAGGAGGAAGGCTGGGTAGCTCCCGTGACCACAGGAGGACTGTGATCCACCCCAAAACAAAACAAAACAAAGATTTACACTCTTGGAATTCCACAGAGGGAGTTATATTATAACCAAAGGGTCACGACTAGTCATCATCTGCTGGATGGCAGAGAGTTCAATGCTTTTGTAGAAGTATAAATAAACAGACAAACTAAAAACAAATAAAACAACCTATAGCCAAATACAATGCAATGAAAGGTAATTTGGTACTGCTTAAAATATATAAAGTATAAGTCATTGTCAACCCATAATAAATAAGAGAATGTAATCCTTTTGATTATAGAATTTCAAATTTTATTCCTATATCATTTTTACATATTATCTTCACATTTATTGTTTATCTCATTTCCTGCATAGTCTTACATGTTTTTAACATTTATATTTGTAAATTTTCACTATGATGATCTGGGTTTTATCTCATCAAGCTCCTAGCTCAAATGAAATCCTATCTTATTAAACCGCCTGCCTGTTTAATTTCTAGAGATAGTATAATCAATAGGTCATTACCACAGGTCCCTGTGACCAACATAATCTAATATTGTGGTCTCCAAATTCTGTTTATCACTGCAATACCCCAGGAATCTATAAAATCTAGTCATGACTAGATCTCTGCCACAGACATTGTCCTCTAACTTGTATGAGTGGTGGTCTCCATATCAGAATTGTGTGTGCTTTTGACAATTTTATTGTGCTGCAATGTTTGAAAGTCAGTTGAGTCCCTTTTCTACCTTTGACTTACTTTGCACATGCATCCACTAGTAGGTGAGTATTTCTATCCCCAGGATCTTTTTGAAATGAGGGTACTTAATATTTCCCACTGTCATAATTGCTTGCACAGTAGATCTTCAAAGTTCTTAAGTGCTCTGGGGCCCCCCACCCCTACATTACCAGGCAATTTTCAATGATTTTGGGGGAGAGAGAGCACTTTCAACACATGCTTAGACTTCCTCTGAGCAGATATTTCCACCATAATTATGTCAGCAGTCTATGGATTTGTTTCTCAATCCTGTACTTTTTAAATTGCTGTATTTCAACCTCGTGGATAGTAAACAACTATTGAACCTAGGCTGTGACTACAAATATATTGCTATGATTAGGTTTTTGTGAGTCAGTTCTGTCTCATGTAAATCCAAGTAAAACACTTCTAAGCCCTAGAGTATAACTAAAATCATTGCTATTCTGATCCAATTGTTGTAGTCAAGTGTCAAACAAATGCATTGAATGCTGTGTTAGGTTGGGTCCTCTAGAGAAGTAAAACTAGTGAATATCTTTATCTCTATCATCTATCTAGCTATCATCTATCTATCTACCTATCATCTATCAATCTATCATCTATCTATCTATCTAGCTATCATCTATCAATCAATCTATCATCTATCTATCTATCGAGAGATGTTTATATCACAAATAAAAACTACTACTGCAACCAAAACTACAACTGTTACACAGTGGAAGAAGTAGGCAAGTTCCATCCAGTTAAAATATTTCAGTCTGATGCAACTGAAGCTTTCTCTGACTCATGTAACTGTGGAAGCTTGTTAGGAGGAAACAGGATGACACAGGTGGACCACAGGATGGATACAGAAGTAAATGAATTGGAGGTCAGCAGTCTGATGATGACTCCTGGACGGAGGCAACACTGCAGGAGCTCAACACACCAGATGCAGGATCTGGATCCCACAGCAAGTGAAAGGGCAAGAGTGAATCCTGCTCTGCTCTGGGTCTGCTATACAAAAGGCCACACCTCCATTGGGGGGGGGGTCATTAGCCTGACCGCATTGAGTGGAAGCTTACATTCCCCCCATACCTTCACTCTTGTATGTCTGGTTGACAGAAGCTCTAATACTCACAAAAATCTTTTCCTGTGACTTTCTGGTCCCTCCGTTAACATTTCCAAAGCAAATCAGATGAAGTCTCTCCATTTTATCCTTTAAGGAGCATTTATGCAACATAATTATCTATGTATTTATAATAGCACTTCATTGGTGAATGTGAATCATGCTGTCTTTTGAACACTGATTTTATTTTGAGAAGGTGCCAATTCACATTTTCACATTATCTCTTAAAAATGCATGGAAATGTAGGAAAAATATAATACGATGTCATGCTGGTCTATGAGTGAATTGTAGGTATAGGTTAATGTGACAAAGGGAAAGTCTGTGAACAGAAAAAAGTAATTTGTCCATATATATGTATAGATGGGTAAGTAACATTTCCACTAAAGTAAAAACTCAATAATTTCTAATTGTGCATTGGAAAAAGTGTAAGTTAAATGAAAGCTAAAATATCACTGCTTCTATTTTTAATTATAATAGACTATTTCATCCAAAAATGGTTACTACAGTACTTTGACAGAAATCCAGATTTAGAAGAAGACATGGAACAAGATAGATCATATTCTATTAGATAGATCTTGGCTGAAAGCAAAGAATACAAAAAAAGATGCTTACTCGTGTTTCATTGACTATGAAGACTGTGTGGATCAAAGCGAACTATAGCTAACTTTGAGAAGAATGAGAAATCTCACATTGCATTGTGCTCATGGAGAATGTGGACTGGATCAAGAAGCAGTAGTATAAAGAGAATGCAGAAATGTTGCATGACTTAAAATCAGGACAGGTGTGTGTCAGGGGTATTTCCTCTCACCATACTTGTTCAATATTTATATGGGTCGAATCATCAGACAGCTGACTTATATGAAGAAGAATGTGGCATGAGAAATTATTATTAGCAACAGGCAAATGATACAAGCTTGCATGCTGAAAATGAGAAGGATTTGAAACATTTGCTAATGAAGCTCCAGAATGGATGTTCTTCAGCGTGGACTAAAACTCAGTATAATGAAGACTGAAATCCTCACAACTAGACCAAAAAGTAACATCATGATAAATGGAGAAAAGACTGAAGTTGACAAGAAGTTTGTCTTGCTTGGCTCCACAATGAATGCTTATAGAAGCAGGAGTTAAAAGAAGTGTTGCCCTGAGTAATTCTGCTGCACTGACCTCTTCAGTGTGAAAAACAAGGATGCTTCTTTGAGGACTAAGGTGCACCTGACCTGAGACTTGGTGTATTCAGCGGCCTCCTATGTATGTGAAGTTGGACATGGAATAGAAAAGACCAGAGAACTGATGCATCCGAATTGTGATCCTGGCAAAGAAGACATCGAAAGGACCAGGGACGGCTAACAGGACAAAACTGATGTCTTGGAAGAAGTAGAGCCAGTGTGTTCCTGAAGGTCAAGGATAGGGAGACTTTGTCTTAGGTCCTTTGCACATGGTGTGAAGAGAGGTCAGTCTCTGGGGATGGGGACATTTGGTAAAGTAGACAGTTGTGAACAAGAGGAAGTTGCTTAAAGAGAAGGACATAGTGACTGCCGTGATGGACTCCAGCATAGGAACCATGGTGGGGGCCCTGGGGCAGGGCCGAGCTGTGGTTCCTTCGGTTGTGCTTAAGGTTGCTCTGAGTTGAAACAGACTCAACAACAGGAAAAACGATGGCAACCACAATGCGAGCAACAACTTTAAGGAAATCCCTCCCAGCTCTCTGATGGTAGTTAAATAAGAGACAAAGAAATCACTGACACTGCTCTATAGTTGTCATGATTTTATATTTTAATACTATTGTGTTTAAAGCTTTCAAAGTGATTAAACTGAGTGATATCATTTATTTTTAGTCTTTAATTACTCAGAAAAATATTGTGAGGTTATATGGATTAAGATTCAATAACAAACTATTTGAGGTTATATGGATTAAGATTCAATAACAATTAAACATTGAATGTACTAAACATTAATGAATTTTTACTAGAGATTTTATGTTATTTTCGTCATCTTCAAATGATAAATTATGCATATTAGGAAAATCTATTTTGTCGATATTTTTCAGTCTGTTAAGGAGACATTATAAGTTTACTGGCATCATAAGATTACTAAGTACAGTTTATTCTTTTTATGATACTCTTTTTATATCTTAATTTTACTGTTTTGGGTTTTTTAACATGTGACAATGTCACATAGAAAATGATGTACAAAACATATACTGACACTGAGAGATTTAATTGTAATACAACTCTCTCATTCTGGCTTGTTTGTTTTTTTTCCTTATTAGGAATTTAATTTGTCTCATGGTGCTTTCATTCTGTTTTTACTTGTGAAATACACCAATTCCTAATGCTATAGTGTGTCATGAAAAATTTAAATATTTTTAATACTGAATTCTAGATTTAATCAGTACCACTGGTTTTCTCTTAAAAAAAAAAAAACAAGACCTCTTGAACCATTCAATCTATTCTGTTCCTGACATTGCTATTTCTGTTTTGTACTTTGATTTTATATATTATCCCATTTAACATGGTGCTCTTTATCCAAACCAGTTTTTTAATATTTACCCAAATGTCTACCATTATCTATTCTCTTTGTTCTTTTAGTTTTCTTACTCCTATGATCACTTTCTTTTTACATAGTGTAATCTTTCAGATTGTATTGCACTTCCACCTCTAACAAACTCCATTTTGTCTAAAAATGCAGTCATTTTGCTTTCATCCTTCGTTCTTGAAGATGAAATGTATCTTGATATATTTTAGTAGTCTAGTATTCTAAATCCCATTTGTAGTGACATTTGTAGGAGGGATGATCCTGAATAGAAAGCCCAATGTTAACCAATACATATTGGTACTTTTAGAATCCCTCCCTCAGAAGAGTATGAATTAGAGGACACTTCAACTCTCTCATCCTGTGGTTCAGCATTTGGATAGGACTCAACCATTTGAATTTTGTTTTCCT
Organism: Nesogale talazaci; assembly: GCA_004026705.1. Taxonomy (NCBI): domain Eukaryota; kingdom Metazoa; phylum Chordata; class Mammalia; order Afrosoricida; family Tenrecidae; genus Nesogale; species Nesogale talazaci. The sequence goes on from PVJH01005903.1 coordinate 33,784, forward strand.
TTTTTCACATCTATCCAATAGTTTATATATTTTAGAAAACATTATTTTTTCTGGTATTATATATCTATATATATTTCAATGTCTTTGACTATATTCATAGCTCATGGGTATGCGAAACTGTAACCAATCTAAGTGTAGAATATTGTCAACATTCATAAAGCAACAAAACCTGTTATTATCACATACTTTCATTCTCCTAATATTAAGTAATCGCCCATCAATTTTCTATTTTACAGATTTGCCTAGCCTTCTATGAACCAAATCATATAATATGTTGTTTTGTGATTTATTTTCCTTTAGTATAATATATTCGAAGTTTATCTAATGAATCCTCAATGGAGACTTTAATCCTTTTATGGCTGAATAATATTCAATTGTATGACTATTTTGCCTATATAGCCATCAGTTGGTGATCATTTTCGTTGTTTCTACTCGTGACTCTACTTTTTCATTTTTAGTGGCTATATGTTGTCATTGCATAATGTCATGTCAACTTGACATATAGATGTGGGGGTAGAGTCTGTCTTGTCTATCAGGTCACAGCTGGATGATGCCTCCTTGTAGACATGGCCTACTAGTGAGGATTCCAGGGAGCTTCCTCTCTTTCTCCTTGGAGGTGGGACACACTCTCTGTTACCTTTTCCTTTTGACAAGCCACGCTGATGGCAGCTAGAACCCTGGAGATGCATCCATCAGTATTAGATCTACAAGACGTTTTACTCACTGACCTGTGATTTTCCTGTATTTGGCATCATTGTCAATGTCAATATGAGGGATTTATGGACTCACGAGACCTGGATTAATATCATACTTGTTCACTTGATCTGGACTGGGCTGGGATCTTTTCCCAATACATAATTGCTCTTTTAGATAAAGCTCTCTCTTACACATATGATTGCCTCTAGATTTCTTTTTCTAGTCAGCCTGGTCTAACAAATGATATATAATTGGATATGGCTAGGTCATATGGAAACTACACAATCATTAATGAAGTTCCATATTGGTTTCCAGATAGTATAACACATTTTACATTCAAACACATATGTATGCACACACATTTGTATATATGAGCTTGTGATAGTTACATAATCTGTTGTCAATTTGAGACTTAATACTGTAATACTGAAGGGGTGAAGTTTAGCCTGTCAACCAGGTCGCAGATTGATGACCTCACTTGGAGGTACTAAGGAAATAAATAGCTCATTGGAGGTGGGACACAGGCACACATCCTGTGTGCCTGTTGAGAAGCTACACTAGAACCCTGGAGCTGAAGGTGCCACATGGAGATCTCTTCCAGCACTGAGATATTCCCACTCTCATTGCATCCATAGACTTTCCATCCACTAGCCTGTGTTCTTTCTGAATTTGGCATCACTGCTTGTGTTTCATGAGTCTGAAGAGGACTTCTATAGATTGTTATCAGACATATGGATTAATATCAGACTTATGGACTTGATGTGGACTGGGCTAGAATGTTTCCTTAATATTCAATTGCTCTCGTATATAAAGCTCTTTCTTAGAAACATATGAGTGTATTTGAATTTGTTTTTCTTTTTTACAGACTAACACAAATGGCTTTAGTTTCTTATATTCTTTTTGTGTTTGTTTGTTTGTTTGTTTGTTTTGGGGAGGCATCACTGCCCTCAGGTGGTGGGAGTAGGAGGCCCAGCCTTTGCTCCGTGGAGCTGGAATCGAACCTTCATCCCAGTGGACCGCAGTCCTGTGCACAACCACTATGCCACCGGGGCTCAACCCCTATATTCTTGATAAGATTCGCTACATTATCAAATGGCTAAGGAGCCCTGGTGGCATGATGATTATCCATTGGACTGCTAATGATAGTAGGATCAAAACTTTTGAGCAACCAGTTGTTCTGGAGGAGAAAGACAACACTTAATAGTTCTGTGACGAATGAGTCCAGGAAACTCACAGGGGGAGTTAGTTCTGCACTGCCCTATATGATTCTCAATAGTGGCAAATGTTGGTGCTTGGAGTAACATCTTAAATTATACAGGAATCATCAAAAGAAGATGGAAGGAGGAATACATAGGGCTACTATACCAAAACTAATTGATCACCATTCAATCATTTCAAGAGGTGTCATGTGATCAAGGGACAATGGTATTGTGAAAAAAAGCCAATGCTCCCGTGATGGCATTAGTGAAAAATAAAGCTCCAGGAATTGATGAAATCATAGTGAAATTGTTTCCCCCAAAGCTAATTTAGCCCTGGAAACATTCATCAGTGTATGAGATGAAATTTGGATGAAATAATTTTCTAGACCCACCAACTATATTTGCACCCACTCCAAAGAAAAGTGACCCAAGAGATATGGGGAAATTATTGAGTAATATTATTATCATTACTTGCAAGAAACATTTTTCTGACAATGATTCAACAACGGACAGAGTGGTACATCACTAAGGGGCTTTCATAAACCCAAGCCCGATTCAGAAGAGGATGTGGCAAAAGGGGTGAGCAATATCACTGCTGATGGCAGATTGGATAGAGTTGAAAGCTGAAAATATCAGAAAGATAATTCTTGTGTTTTCTGCACTATGCAAAAAAGCATTCTACTTGTGAATCACAATAATCTTCAGGTAGAATTGTGAAGAATGGGCACCCTAGAACTGTTCATTATGCTCATGGGAAACCTGTGCACAGACCAAGAGGCAGTTAACGTCATAGAACTAGTGGATATTTTAAAACCAGCAAAATCAAGTTTGTATTCTGTCACCACTCATCAACCTATATGATGATCAAATTACCTGAGAAACTGTAGAATGTGGCATCAGGATTGAGAGCTCATTATCAACCTGTAATATGCAGATGACACCAACTTTCTTGCTGGAAACAGAGGAGTTGAAGCATTTTAAAAACCAAAAAACTCTTCACTATGTATTGCAAATCAATTTTCAGAAAACAGAAAGCGTACTAATAGACAGCATCATAATGAACAGTGGAAATATTAAAACTGTCAAATATTTCGCTTTAATTGAATCCAAAATCAATGCTATGAAAGCAGCAGTAAAGAAACTAAATAACCAGTGTACTTGGGAAAATCCGCACAGGCTCCATTAAAAGCATTAAAAAGGAAATATGTCACCTTTAGGACTAAGATGCAGCTAACCCTAACTATGGTATTTTCAATTATTTCATATGAGTGTACCTCATGTATCTGTGAAACCTGAGCAATGAATAAAAAATAAGGGAGAAGAACTGGAGCATTTGCATAATGGTGCACAGGGTTCTTCAGTTCATTGAAAACCAATTATGTTACTTTGAGAATTAAGATATACTTGATCCAAACCTTGGTATTTTAAATTGCCTCATATGCATATGAAAATTGGACATTGAATATAGAAGATCAAAGATAATCCATGCAATTCAATTTTGTTGTTGATAAAGAATAATTAGATTATCATGGACTGCTAAAAGGACAAACTGATCTCTGTTTGAAGAAGTAAGACCAGAGTTTGCCTTAGAGACAAGGATGGTAAGACTTCATCTTACATACTTTGGATGTGTTGTCAAGAGAGGCTAGTTCCTAGAGAATCATGTCCTGTTGGTAAAGTCTGGGACACTGCAAAAGAGGTAGACCCTCAAGGAGATGAATCATCACAGGCTCTTCAACAACGGGCTCAGTCAGAGGAGCACTCATGAGGATGGCACAGGACTGGGTAGTGTTTTTATTCATGTGGGCAGAGTCATCATGTGTCTTCACACCAACTGCAACATGAAATATATTGAAAATACCATTGTTGCCACTGCTCTGATATGTTCAACGGCTCTTGGTCTCTTTAACTAAAGAATGAACTTAACAGACCACAAAATAGCAACCAGCAACCAGTTTATTTGGAAAGAAAAGAAAAACACCAGACAGCAGGTGAGGACTTGAATGAGGTGCCACTTTTTCACTTTCTTTTTTATCAGGCATATGGTAAAGACAGGAAATGGTCTCTCCTTTCCAAATTATATGTGATGAAGTTTTGCCAACTATGCTTCTAAGGAATATTCCAGCTGTTCTTCTTCCCAGAACGATTGTTTAATCTTCTAGAACAGTGTTTCTCAATCTTGCTAATGCCACAATGCTTTAATATAGTTTCTCAAGTTGTGGTGACAGCCTAACCACAAATTTATTTTCATTGTTACTTTATAACTATAATTTTGCTATTGTTATGAATCAGCTGACCCCTGTGAAAGGGTTGTTTGATCCCCAAGGGGATCGTGACCCACAGGCCAATACCCGCTGTTCTAGAAAGTCATGGTGAGTGATAAGAGATAGAGACCCTGCAGGCTTAGTGAGGAAAAGAGGCCAAGTGGAGGAAGTATTGGGAGTGGCAGAATATCAGGAAGAGTAACTTCAACAGCCTAGGACAATTAAAATCTTTAGCATGCAAGCATCAGACTCCTAAGCTAAGTCTAAACTCTAAGTCATCAAACCCTACATTCTTTTTGCTGAATATTGTATACTTACTTCCCTATCCATGCCAGGGCATCCATGGAGGGAGCATGATCAGGTTTATGCTTGGACTTGAGAAATAGGACCAGCCCCAAGAATGGCCTAGTCATAAACTAGAGATACAAACAGGTCAAGTATCCCATGTCTTGGAAAATCTCTAGACACAGTTCATTCAATGTCAAAAAGATGAATTTGGTAAGAAGGATGGATACTGAGGCTACAACAATGAGCTCGAAAATAACAACAATTAGTAGGATATCCTGGAGCAAACAATGGTTTTGTTATTTGGACCAAAGGTCACAATGTGTCACAGAGAGCTCATTAGCCATTACTAAGAATAACAACATGCCCAATTACATTAATCATCCTCTTTTGTGCTTATGGACCATTTGCATTTTCTTGCTGACATATCTTAGTCTGTATGTTAAACTTTACTTACCTTTATAAGATTGAATTGTGTTAATCATTTATATTTTCTAAGTCCTTTACCAGATAGGGATTTAACAAGTTAAAGATTAATTAGAATTCAAAGAGCATGAACTTTTCCCAAGACCTTTTCTGTTGTATGATTTGATTTTTTTTCCTATTCTATAGGCTGTTTGTCTGTTAAATGCTCCCTTGGAGAAAAAAATTCATGATTAATGTCCTAGATTTTTTTCTTATAGTATTTGGGTTACTTTGATTTTGTATATAAGATTCCGTTCTCAAATTCAACATCTTAAACATTTATTTTTGTTTTCTTTTAATAATATTATAGTTTTAGCTCTTAAATATATACCCATTGTACTAATTTTAATATATAGTACATATTGAGTGATATATATTTCCTTCTCACAAGGATATTCATTTCTCACTGCATCAATGGCTGACACCATTGTCAAAATTCAGATGACACTAGATAGTTAATCTGAATAAAGTTACAGGCAGAAACAGTTTTACATATTAGAAAAAAGCAATATGCATAATATTTTCCATACAATAATATTTAGATCATTAAATTTTTTCACAAGTCTGCTCTTTTAGTATATACTCATATAGAATAAACATGTAAACATGTAAACAAGGAAATATAAAATGAGGACATGATTTACAATGGAAAACAGAGAGATCAAAGGAATGAATAATGAAAAATTAAGCATGGGGTTTCAACTGTTTTGAAATGGGTAATTTATTATTATAAGAAATAACATCTGTATCAAATACAAAAATAAAATGTTTTGCTTTGATGAAACCAGGTGGAAAATGCATGTATTTTATGGCCATTGTTTATATTTTTCTAAGAAACACTTCACAATGAAATATAAAAACAATTATTGGATGGTCTTTGTGGTAGATAATATTGTTTAGCAAAACTTAACTCTCTCCTTGCCTCAATTCATGAACCGTATCTTCCCCCACCCAATGATGTGTCTTTTGCCATGAGATTTACCTTGGCTCATAGAATATAAGGAGGCATAACAATGTTCCAGTTTAAGGTACAGTCTCTAAAAATCATGGAAACTTGATACTTTGTGCTTTTCTGCCTTCCCATGAAAATAGCACTTCCCAATCGACATATGGTGTCATTCTAATTATGTATGTCAGGACATATTTGAGCATACTTCACTTCTGACAAAAATTAAGTGGAACACATAAAGATCAATATCCTAGAAAGGGGTAAGCTGAAATGGACCAGTATGGGCCATTTTTTTGTACAGAAAATAATATGGTTTATTATGTTAGGAATGACGTCCCATTTATCATGAACAAGCGCACACAAACATCTTTCCTGACGTGCAATACAATCTGATGGGATACTATCTATGTGCACAGAGGACATCCAGTCAATATAACATATTTATGTATCAATCAATAAGGTAGAGGAGCATATTTTGATGAACTTGATCAACCATGCAATCAAGATGTGTTGATAGTTATTGGAATGCAAAAGCTGAAAACAAAAGGGAAGGAACAGCTGTTTGAAACTATGGCTCTGGTGATAGAAATGCAGCTGACTGTGGTACTTGTGATGGAAATGCAGCCGGATATCACTTTACAAGGCTAAGATTTCATTCACACTTCATTGCTCTTATGCAGAATTTGCATGTGAACTGAGAAAGGGGTCTGTGTGAACAAACTGGGGGAATACTGCATGGCTTAAAATTAGATAAGGTGTGTGATGAGCTTTTGTCATCTAACCATACTTAGTCAATAGGTATGTGAGTAAATAGAGAAGCTGGATTATAAGAAGAATGTGACACCAAAATGTGAGGAAGGCTTATTAAGAATCCATGATATGCAAATGTCAAAACCTAGCATGCAGAAAGTGAGGAAGACTGGAAGTACTTGCTGATAAAGATCATAGATTGTAGCCTTCAGTATGGATTGCAAGTCAATGTAAAGAAACCAAAATCTTCACAACTGGACCAATAGATTAAATGATAGTAAGTAGAGAAAATGTTGAAGTTGTGAATGATTTTGTCTCCCTTGTATCTCCAATCAGTGCTCACGGAAGCAGCAGTCAAGAGAGCAAACAATGCATTGCATTAAGCAGATCTACTGCACAAGACCTCTGTAGAGCACTGAAAAGCACAGCTGCTGCTCCGAGGACTGGGCACTCCTTATCCAACTCCTTATATATTCCATTGCCTTGTATGAATATGAAAATCATTCATTTTCTAAGGAAGACCAAAGAAGAACCGATGCATTTCAACTGTGGTGCTGGAAAGAATAATGAAATTTGCCATGGAATGCTAAAAGGGCAGACACATCTATCTTGCAAGAAGTATGGCCAGAGTGCTCCTTAGTGGCCAGTATAGCCATACTTTATCTGACATACTTTGAACATAACGTCAGAAGAAGCCAGTCCCTGGGGAAGTTCCTCATGTTTGGAAAATTAATATGGCATCAAAAAAAGATGGTCCTATGACAGCACCTCTTCTGGTGTTAATTTGAGGATTAAGAGTTTAGGGGTGGAGTCTAGCCTGTCAATCTGGGGATATCCAACGAGTCCTCTTTGTGGTCATGAATTTCACCAGAGGGTTCTGGGAAATCTCACTGTATTTCCCTCCCCTCCCCTCATTGAAGCTGAGACTCTCACTACTGACAAGAAACAAGGCTGACTGTCTATGAACTATCCTGGAGAAGAAGCCACACAAAATTACCCTGAGGGAACCAGACCTCTGAAGCCGGAAAGGCCATTAGAGACTCCTGCCAGTGCTTAACAAGCCACAGAGAGGCCCCTGCCTATGCTGAGATGCTTAAAACACCACTGCATCCAATGACTTTCTTATCCTCTGGACTATGATTGTCCTGCATTTAACATCATTGCATGTACCTCATGAATCTGAATAAGATTTTAAAGATTGGTATCAGACATAAGGGCTAATATCGGACTTGTGGACTTGGACTGGACTGGGTTGGGATGCTTTCTCAATGTTTCCTTCCTCTTGTATTAAAAAATCTCCCTCATGTACACATGGATTTCTATGGATTTGTTTCTCTAGGCTACCCGGACTAACATGGCCCTCAATTGGATGTTTTGAAACCATTTCCTAAACAATGGGCATAGTCATAGGAATAGTGGTGAGGAGGGCAGAGGACTGTGTAGTAGTTTGTTCTGTTGTGCATAGGGTGCCTATGGTCAGACCAGACTCAATAGTAGCTAAAAATATGTCATCATAAAATATCTTTAATCACAGCATATATACACATGCATCTCGTGTTGACATGCACAAAATTTAAACTGGCTACTTCTGTGGGAAAACGATGGGGAAGCTCAATATCACCAGTGAAATCTCAGTGAGAGGATAATTGTGGATGAGGTCATCCTAAGAACAGATTTGACTCAATGAAACTTATGAAAGGAGAGCTGAGAAATTATAGGATGACATCAATGACATTTTAGAGAAAGGAGGAAAAGATCATCAGAAAGACAGGAAAGAAAGGAAAGACAAAAGCAGGCAGCAAAAGAGACCATCAAATTAGTTCTTAGAATAACAAAACCAAATGGAGGAAATGTTGAAGCAAAAGAGCTGAACCGAACATTTCAAAGGGCACCTTGAGAAAGATAAGCAAATTATGATAAAATCTGTAAAGATTTAGAATTAGAAAAACCAACGTAGATGAACAACCTAGCATATCAACCTGACAACAAGGAAAACACATGTCTTGAGTTGTCATATTAAAAGATTCTATGAAGACAATATTAAACTATTATGGGATCCTCAATATAAGATGGAAAGAATACAAAATGTCACTGTACCAAAAAAAATCAATTGACATTCAACCATTTTAAAAGGTAGTAGATGATTTAAAAACAAACAGTGAAAGTGCAGAAAGAATTCCCAGCTGCACTGAAAGCATTAGCAAACAACAAGGCTCCATGAATTCACAGAATCCAATTGAAATGCTTCAGCAAGCTTGTGAAGCACAGAGAACACTTTTTCACCTGGACCAAAATAACATGGAAAGCAGATACCTGACCAACTAACTGAAGAGATCCACATCTGTGTCCATTCAAAAGAAAGGAAACTCAACAAAATGTAGAAATTACTGGACCATATTATTAATAAGGCATGCGAGCAACTTTGTTTCTGAATATCAATCAATAACATTTGCATCAACACATTCACAGGAAAATGCAAACAATTATTCAAGCCAGATTCAGAAGAAGATGCCAGGAAGCAGAACAAGGGATATCATTACTGTATGTCTCATGAATCTTAATTGAAAGCAGACTATGCCTTAAAAATATTTACATGTGCTTCGTTGACTGTGCAAAAGCATTCAAGAGCGTGGATCTTAATAAAAGATGGATCACGTTGAGGAGAGCACAAGTTTTGAACACCTCACTAATCTTAGGTAGAACCTGTGTGTGAACCAAGAGAAACTGCTCAAGCAGGGCAAATAAACAATAGATAATTCAAATTTATTTAAAGGTATTCATCAGGGTTGTATCCTTACATCATATTTATTCAATCTGTATGCTGAACAAATAATTATATGATATATTGCATTGGGAAAATTCTTGCACATGACTCTTTAAAATGTTAAAGAACAAAGATATCACTTTGAGAACTAAGGAGTGCCTGACCCAAAATATGGTATTACCACTTCATATGCATGTGAAAGTTGGTAAGTGAACAAGAAAGACCAAGGAAGAATTGCTGTATCTGAATTATGATGTTGGCAAAGAAGACTGGAAGTACCACAGAATGCTCTAAGAACAAACTAATCTCCCTTCAACAAAGAACAACCAAAATGCTTCTTAGAAGCAAAAATGGAGAGCCATCATCTATGCACTTTGAGCACATTATCAGGAGAATGATTCTGGAAAAGGACACCAAGCTCAGTAAAGGAGAAGGCAGATGAGGAAGAGAAAGGACCTCAACTTAAGAGATTGACACAGTGCTTGTACCAATATGCTCAAATTTGACAACAATGTGAAGATGTTGCAAGGATGAGCAGTGCTTTTTTTCTGTTTTACATGGTGTGTTAGTCCCAGTAGACTAGAGAAACAAACTCATAGACAAGCATATGGATATAAGGGAATGGTTTATAAACAAAAGGAATGGAACACTGAGAAAGCATCCCAGCCCCCTCCAGTTCAAAGTCATAAGTCCGATATTAGCCCATATGCCTGATACCAGTCTATAATGTCTCCTTCCAACTCACGAAGTCACAGGCCAGTGGGTGCAGAGTCCCAGCACTAGCAGGGGTCCTCTCATGGCTCCTCACTTCCAGGGCTCAGGGTCCATCAACAGCATCCAGTGATGGTAGAAGCAACTCAGCGCTGGCAGAGGTCTCCACGTGGCTTCTCCAGGTTCAGAGGTCTGGTTCCATCAGGGCAAGGCCATGTGGCTTCTCCTTCGGCTCCTCCAGCTCCTCGGACACTATCATCTTGTCTTGTCTGTAATTCATCGTCTCTGAGACTAACTCCCAACAACTGGGGAGATAGTTTCTTGTCTCCGTGAGGAAAAAAATCAATGAGGGAGATTTCCCAGAAGTCTCAGGATAAAACGATGCCCACACAGTGGCTATCTCAGATTAACAGGCTAGACTCCACCCCTGCATCTCAATCATGAAATTAACATAAGCACGTGACTGCCACACATGGGGTCACTAAAAAAGCCAATTATAAGGCATCTTCCAACAATAGGATCTGACATTGACCTCAAAGCTGAGTCAGAATACCCATTTCTCTGACATATTATGGGACTGAGAAATAAATCAACAGTCTTGAAAACCGTTGAAGATGGCTGAGCTCCAGTGGTATAGTGGTTGTGTGCGGAACTGTGACCCACTGGATTGGCCATTCAAATCCAGCAGCAGCTCTCCAGGAGCAAGGCTGAGCCTCCTACTCCCACCACCAGAGGGCAGTGATGCCCCGCCCCCCAAAAACAAACAAATGAACAAGCAAACAAAAAGCCATTGAAAATGTGAGATTTCAAGATTTTGTGGAAAATTGGAATTAAAATATAATTGAATTTTCCCACAATGTTTCTGAAGCTTCCTTGTCTATTACAAACCTTTTGGGCAGCATAAGTTGTCTGAACTAAACATTGTTAAGCTAAAAAAATCAGTGTAAAAAAGTACCATAAACTTCATTTAATGAACTAAAACTGCCTCACATTCAACATAAGGGAAATATTCATAAAGTATAACAGATGACCAAGATGTGAACTTAGTCTATGTTTACCAGCCCTGATTCACTAGACAACAAAAATGGATTCATTATTCAAATATCTGTCATTTATTATCATAAACTATCAATCTTACAATTAACAATTGCAATTTCTATTAGGGAAGAATAAATGGGCTTAAATATTGCTGATCTTTGATGCAGACTTTAAAGTATAAAACTGGGGCTGAGCCCCAGTGGCGTAGTGGTTGAGATCGGGACTGCAGCCCACTGGTTTGGCAGTTCAAATCTAGCTGCAGCTCTCCAGGAGCAAGGCTGGGCCTCCCACTCGCACCAGAGGGCAGTGATGTCTAAAAAATAAATAAATAAATTATAAAACTGGTAATAAAGTAACAATATTAGTATTTCTAGTGTTGCACCACATTCTCTAGGGGAAAGAAATCTATGCTGCAATTAGCAATACCTTGATGTGGGAAACTGAGGCCCTGAAAGAAGGAGGACTTAGTCTACTCCCAGCCTTTGTGAATACAGAGCTTGCTTCACCGTTCCTAACGTGGAGGCACATTTCTATGGTCCCAGAGCTCGAAAAGCGCCCCACACACTAAATTCCAGGATGTTTCTCCATAACACATCTGTTACTCATAAATGCTTTGATAAAGTCGTTTCCTACAGATGCTTGACTCTTGAGCAGATAAAGTACGCTTACCTCAAAGAACATTTGCCCCTCTTGTCACTTATTTTAAGAAGCTCTTCCTTGTTCCTCCCATTTCTTGTATACTTTGTACTCCCTTTGAAGTTTTCCCTTTGATTGCTTTAGAATACTAACATTGTTAGTATGTTGCCCATTTGTATGTTGTATATGTTTGATGAGAGGCTTGCACACCTTAAGAGGTGCAGAAACCCAGTGTTGAATCAATTTAGGATTCTTTTCCCCTTTCTCTCTTCTCCAGAGCATGGAGTTTAGGCCCTTGTGCCCTCTTTCCCATCTTCTTTGTCTTCTTTAATTGCTAGTCACCGTGCAGGATGGTTTGCATGTGGACTGGACCCCACAGTGGATAGAAATCTCTTTCAAGATACTAATACATATAAGTGTCAGTGGTTTTGCCACTCCAGAGAATCCAACCAAACACAAGGGTTAATAAATCAGATGCTTCGGCTCTTACTTGTAGAAGAAGCTATTCCTAAGTTTTAAGAAATGTCCTTTGTGGAGATACAGCTATCATCGAGACACAGAGCAGCTGTCTCAAGTCTTGATTGATCTCAAGAACCTTTTTCAATCCCTTCCCAACCAGTGCTACAGAGGGGGCGTTTGGGTGGCACCAAATGCCAGATTATTGAGAACTATGTTAGAATAACATGCAAATTTTTCAAAAGTTGGATACAGTGAGTAGAACAGAATATTACATGTTGAGTAAATTAAAAGGTTTTTATACATTTTCATATTTACATAAAATTTGCACACCTGATTAATGGAAAGGAAATTTAAAACACTTTATAAATATAATATTGACTTATTGGATGTCACAGAGCTCTCACAAAACACCATTTGAATAAACTAAATGTAAATATTCTGGAAACATCTGAATTAAATTTCCCTGGGTTGAAAAATTGGGAGTGAGAGTGCTTGGCCAAGGCATTTAAGGTTTTGTCAACTTCCAAATGTTTGCAAAAAAAAAAAAAAAACAGTTATAATGTTTTATTGAATCAAAATGCTACTGAGTATACACATTCCAAAAAAAATCCCTGCATTTATTTATTGAACTCTAAGTCATGTTGCATTTGACAAATTAAATGATTATGGGACAATGTGTCAAACTATTTGTGTATCAGTTTGATGTTTGAGAATTTAGCAGTGGTCAGGGATTCAAGAGATAAAAAATGTGTCCTTTACCAAAGCTAACATTCATAGAAGAGCTAGCCAGTGGGAATCAGTTTTTCTACAAGAAAATGGCATTATGAATGCTTTTAATAGATCACTGCTATCTTGTTGATTTTGACAAGCAGCAGCCCTTTGGGATATGCCCTTGTAACTTTCCAAGAGAGCCTTCTCTTTTGTCCTGCTAAGCTCCTGGTGGTTCCAACAGTTGGACTTGCAGTCAGCAGTTCAACAGGGACAATCCAGCAATAAGGCTCCTCCTGAGATCTTTTACCAACCTGCAAATCAGTCAGTTTGGAGTGTGATAACTTTTCTCATTATAACAGTGTTTGAATGGTACCTGGAATTAAGTGTTCAACTCCCCGGTGGAAGGTTATGGACTGATAACCACAAGGGCAGTAGTTCCAACTTCCCAATCTCTCTACAAGAGGGAAATGAGACTGTCTGTTCACATGAAGATGGAAATCTGTTGGTATTCCATTCCAAGGACCCATAGTGACCCTACGCACAATAGTAAAAAACCCTTGTCCAGTCAGGCACCATCCTTACAATTGCTTCCATGTTTAGTCTATTGCTGCAGCCCTGGTGCCAATCCATTTCCTTGAGGGCCTTCCTCATTTCTGCTCCCCCTCTACTTTACAAACCATGAGATCTTTCTCCAATGAACAGTCTCTCCTGACAACGTGTCCAAAGTGTATAAGATTGAATCTCACCATCCATGTTTCCAAGAAGCACTCTGGCCTTCTCAAAAGACAGACAGCACTACAACTAAAGCACATCATTTTTTTTTCATTGATCTTTCGTATTAAATGTCCAATTTCAAATACATATGAGGCAATGTAAAAAGTTGTGGCAGGCCCAACTACATCCTCAAAGTCACATCTTTCCTGTTCAGCACTCTGAATTGCTTCTAAGCAGTAGATGTACTTGGTGCAATATGTTTTTTGATTGCCGTTTTCATAAGCAGTGATTGTGAATCCAAGAAAGACAACATTGCTCTTTTCTCCATTTATCTTGAGGTGACCTCTTAGTCCAGTTGTGAGGCTTTTGGTATTCTTTGCATTGAGTGAGAATTCATACTGTAGGCTTCAATCCTTGATCTTTTTCAGCAAGTGCTTTAGATCCTTCTCACTTTCAGCAAGCAATATTGTGTCCTCTGCACATCACAGGCTAATATGCCTTCCTTCAAAACTCATGATACATTATTCTTCATGCCACTCTGCTTCTCTGGTCAGTTGTTCAGTATACAGATTGAGTAAGCATGGTGACAGGACACAACCCAGATGCAAACCTGTTCTGGTTTTGAACTGTATACAAGTCCCTTGTTCTGTTCCCACAACTGCCTCTTGATCCACATCAGGGTTTCTGATGAGCTCAATAAAGTTTTCCGATTCCCATTCTTCTTTAGATTATCCACAATTTGTTATGATATACAGTTAAGTGCTTTAGCACTTTAAAAAAATTCCACACAAACACCTTTGTGGTATTTCTGATCAAGCCATGGCCCATCTGATGTCAGCAATGATATATCCCTTGTTCCATGTCCTCTTCTGCATCTAGCCTTAACCTGTGGCAGTCTCCTGTCCATGAACTGCTGCAACCACCATTCAATGTTCTTTAACAAAATTTTACTGACATGTGATGTTAATAATATTTTCACCTTCTGTTTGGTAATCCTTCCTTGATTTTCACTCTCTGTCTGATCATCTTTCTTTGAAATGGGTGTAAGTATAAATTTCTCTCAGCCACTTGACCAAGTCGTCATCTTCTAAATATCCTAGGATAGACAAGTGAGTGCTTCATTGGCTAGTTGAAACATTTCAGTTGGAATTCCATCAGTTCCTGGCTGTTGTTCTTTTGGCTAATCCTTTCCGTGAAACTTCAACATTTTCCTTTAGCACTGCTGACTATTGCTTATTGGCTTTGCCTGCATAGTAAGAGTGCCAACTAGTTCTTTTCATTATAGTGGCATTATGTATTTTTCTACTTTCTGCGTCATTCAATATTTTACCCATAGTATCTTTCTATACATGAACTCCAAGCTTGAAATTTTTCTTGAGTTCTTTCAGTTTACGAGTTTCTGAGTTTATTGTTTCCCTTTGGTTTTTTAAACTGTCTGTTTATATTTCATTATAATATTTGACTTTGTGTTCCTGAGTTACCCTTTGAATTTTTTTACTCAGGCTTTGATTTCATGTTTTTTTTTCTATTTACCTTAGCTAATCCATAATTACGAGTAAGTTTCAGACCATCTTCTATCATTCACTATGATCTCTTTGGTTTTTTTTTTCTTTTCATTTTTATTAAGTCATTTTATTGGGGGCTCATACATTGCTTATCACAATCCATACATACATATATTGTGCCAAGCACCTTCTCATGCCTGCTGCCATCGTCATTCTCAAACGATTTGCTTTTCCACCTGAGCCCTTGACATCTGTTTTTCATCTTTTTTCCACCAAATCTGCTCCCCCTCCCCCACCAACCCTTGATAGTTTATAAATTATTATTATTTTATGTCATATTTTAAACTGAACAATGTCTTCCCTTACCCATACTCCAGGTAGGAGGCCATGTGTAGACCCTTGTATTTGGCTCCCCCTTTCTACCGCACCCTCCTTCCCACCTTCCAGTAGCTTCACTCTGACTACTGGTCCTGAGGGGTTCATCTGTTCTGGGTTCCCTGTCTTACCAGCTCCCATCTGTACCAGTCAGTGTACCTCCGCCAGTCTAGCTGGATTTGTAGGGTAAAATACAGATCATGATAGTTCAGGGTTGGGGGCAGGGGGAAAGGAAGCCTTAAGCAACTAGAGAAAAGTTGTATGTTTCATCACTTCTTCACTGCACCCTGACTGTCCCATCTACTCCCCATTATCCTTCCATAAGGGGTGTTCAATTGCCCACCAAATGGGCCTTGGTACCCAACCTGCACTTCCCCTCATTCATAGTGACATGATTCTTGTTCCTTGTTCTTGATACCTGCTCCCTTCCGCTCTTTGTGATCACACAGGCTGGTGTGCTTCCTTTTTTGGGCTGGGGGGTCATCACTGCCTCTTGCGATCATGGGTGCTACCCAATGCTGCTCCTGAGAGCCGCTGCTGGATTTGAACTGTCAAGTCCGCGGGCTGTAGTCCTGCACTCAACCACTTACGCCACCAGGGCTCAGCCCTTGGTGTGCTTCTTACATGTAGGATTTTCTGCTTCTGTACTAGATGACTGCTTGTTTACCTTCAGTCCTTTAAGACCCCAGATGCTTTATCATTTGCTAGTTAGGCACTATCTGCTTTCTCCTCCAGGTTCGATTCTGCACCCTTTTGTCTTCTGTGATCATACCAGGAGAATGGGCACGCAGTGATATGATTTTTTGTTCTTTGATGCCTGATACTTTATTCCTTCCACATCTTATACGAACTGGTATGTTTCTTCCATAGTGAACTTTGTTGCTCCTGAGCTAGATGGCCACTTGTCTACCTTCAAATCTTTAAGACCCCAGAAGCTATATCTTTTGATAGCTGGACATCATCAGCTATCTTCACCACTCTTGCTCATGCCACCACATGTCATCAGTGATAATATCAGGAAGGTGAGCACACAGCAATATGTTTTTTTCCTATTTGATGCCTGAGACCTGATCCTTTCGGCACCTTGTGACCTGGCTGGTGTGCTTTGTTCTTGTGTGCTTGGCTACTTTTTAGCTGGATGGCCATTTGTTTATCTTCAAGATTTTAAGACCCCAAATGTTATATATTTTTATACCTGGGCTTCATCAGCATTCTTCACCACATTTGCTTATGCACCCATTTGTCTTCAGTGATCATTTCAGGTAGGTGAGCATCATGAAATATCAGTTTAATAGAACAAAGTTCTATTACATTGAGAGAGTACTTGAGTGGAGGCCCAAGGTTCAACAGTTACTTTAGTACTACACCCAAGGTACAACTGTTACCTTAGTACTTAGTACCTAGACGTATTTCTTCTTTATCATAAATAACTATATTTATATATTTACATACCTGTATTTTGACCTCTATAAATGCTCTTTACCTTCTAGTTCTTTACATTTACTTTCCTTGTGTCCCACTATCAATGCTGAGCTTTCATTTGGGTTTCAATACTTCCTCCCAGTTACATTATCCTTGTTCAAAACCTACCAGCCCCATCTACACCCTCCTCACCACTGATTCTGATTCTGGACCACTTGTTCCCCTATCCCTGAGTCTATCCACAGCACCCCCTTGCTCTCTCCCCCTCCCCCATGTCCCCCAGGAACCATCGGTTCTATTATTCTTTCCTCTTGACTGTCCATTTAGGAGAGCTCCCTTATTAGTATTCATTGAAGCAAATCTGTTCTTGAGATGTTCTTAAAATTCATGTGTGATATATTCAAGGCAAAATTTTGACTTTCATGGTCTTATTTTTATAAAGTTCATCTTGACCTTACATGTGAGAAACTTATTTTTTTTTCACAGTCAGTTACTGGCCTGGTTTTAGCTTCTCATATTGAGTTTGCTATCAACTCTTACCATGTATGTAGTCAATTTTATTTCTGCTATTTCTTCTGGAGAAGTTTACATGAATAGTTGCTATTTGTGTTGCTGACAAAAAGGTATTTGTGTTGAAGAAGTTCTGGCTTCACCAGAATCTATCATGTGAACCTCAGCTCCATTTCTACTATCAAGAAGATTATTTTTCAATTACTGTTTCTTCACTATTTCTAACATTTGAGCTCCAGTTGGCAGTAATTATCAGTGCATTTTGATGGGAGGTTTGATCAATTTCAGACTGAAGGAATTGGTAGAATTTTCAAACATTTCAAAAGTAGGTTTGGTAGTTAGTACAAAACATTGAATAGCAGTTGTATTGATGGATTTCCTCTAAATAGAAAGATAAAATCCTTTCACGGATAGCATTGTACTTCTAAGTAGATCTTGAAATGGCCTTTTGACAATGAATACAAAGTTATTCCTCCTGATTGTATCATTCATAGCATAGTAAATCATGATTTTTCTGCTTCAAAATGACCAATATCAATCCTTTATAACTCAAGATATTGATCTTTTGTGTTCCATTTTATTTTTATGATCTCCAATTTTCCTAGATTCATACGTCCTATATTACTAGATTCATACTTCATATGCTCTTCCTTCTCCTCCTCCTTCTTCACTTGTTTACTTTATATTAGAAGGTTAGATTGTTTCATCGATTAATTTTTAAAAATGCATTTATCTGCACAACCAGAAGAATTCTATGAAGAGTAGTAAGTCAATCTCACAGTTGTCTTCCCAGTGTTGAGCGCACACTTGCTATTTTGAATGAATGGCATTTTAAATGAATGAATAAATATCAGAAGTCAGAAGAAGGAGAAAACTCAAATGTAGTGTCTATTTATTGCCTCTAATGATAGGAGGCATCTTGCTGAAACATTTAAATTATGATGTCTGCCAAGCAGAAAATTGCAAATTAAGTTAGATTAACTGAGTCAATGGGTGCTGGTATGATGCCATATTCTAGTTATTTCTGTATAATATAAACTTTATAAAATCAACTTGCTATAAGAACTTATGTGAAGACTGGGAGATTTGATATAAACAATTATGGGAATTCTAGATCTGATCATTTAATGACTGAACATAAGCTGATTTAAGCAAAGGTTCTTTTATTATTGGTCAGAGAACCTGTCCTTAAATAGGGTACTGCAAGCCTTCCATGTGCCCAATAATATAGGAAGAAGAAGAAAGGAACTAACTAGGGCAGTGGAGGAAAAACACCTGAAAAAAATTTTCTAATATTGGTCCACTTTGTAAAGATGAATTATAAATTTCATTTTATTTAGAAAATGGTAGCCAAAATTCAGTGGCCATTGATGAAGCCATCTTTGACAAGAAAAATGCCCGATTATGCTCAACCCATAAGGTTTATTTAGACACTTCAAGCACTAGAAAATGAATTATAATAGATTTTATCTATAGGTGTCTTCATATAAGGATACCCCCCCACACACACACAAAACAAATTTTCTTTTGCAAAGCTATATATTTAAATGTTCTTACAAAACAACCATATCACTTCCAATGTACACTTAATGTATTTGTCAAATCTGTGATTCCATCTTTGGAAACATTTTTCAAACTCATCTGTTTGGATGACTGAAACCACTTCTCATATTTTTTCCTTCACTTTCAAATCAAATTGCTGTCCTTTCATGCCCCTCTTAATTTTTGGAAACAATAAGAAGTCATACTGAGTGAGGTTAAGTGAGTAATGTTCATGAGGCAAGAAAGACATGCTGTTTATTTTGTGGAAAAATTGGTGCACTGAGATGGCTGCGTGAGCAGGGGTATTATCATGGTGGCAAGTCTGCTCCTAACCTCTGCCAAAGATCAGGTCTTTTTTGTAGAAAAACACAGTTGTGCAATTTTTTTTTTCAGAGCATCTAAATATAAAACTTGATGAATAGTATAAGCTGGTGGAAAGAGCTCCAAATGCACTATCTCCCTCATATAAAAACAACAGCAACAAATGAGCATCAGGTTATTTTGGGGATAGTCCCTTGTAAAACACTGATTTATAAGTCCCCCTTAAATCACTAAGATTGTCCTCAACTTTTCTCTGTTTCAATCAAGATTTATGTCAATCTTCTTTTTCCTTCTTTCCTTCCATTTAACCACTCAAACACCATATTATCTATGTGTCTAGAAATAGAAAATATAATCATACATAACATAAAAATTCACTTTTCTCTTGGAATACATATCCACTCCTTTGACTTTCACGGCCTTCAATAATGTTTATAAGTAGTCAGATACAGAAAAAATTGCTTAAAACAAATGTTATTTGATTTCTTGAGAATTGTTGGAGCTTTGACTGGTGGTACAGTGGAGTAAGTAATGGATTGTTAACCAAAATTTCTGGAATTTAAGTTTTCTAGACATTCTAAGAATGAATGATGATGCCATATGCTGACAAAAAGATTAATATCTGTGGTATAAATTTGTTGATTTGAGATTAAGGATTTGAGATTTGAGGATTAAGAATATAGGGGTGGAGTCTAGCCTGTCAATCAGATCATAGCCAATGAGGTTTCTGTGTGGGCATGGCCTACTCTTAAGAATTCTGGGAAACCTGGTATTTCCTCCTTGAGGCAGGAGACACTTTCCTCTCTTTGCTCATTCCATGGAAGACATTGTATCTGAAAAGACACAGGGGACTATCATGGTGGCCTGAGTTGGACAAGCCAGTGAAGCCACAGAGAGACCTCTGCCAGAACTTAGGTGTTCACAATATTACTGGATCCAAACTTTCTACCCACTGGCTTGTGATTGTTCTGCATTTGGCATCATTGCATGTGTTTTGTAAGTCTGAAGAGGACCTTATAAATTGGTATTGAACATAGGGGCTAAAATCAGACTTATGACCTTGAACTTGACTGTATTTCTATGTTTTCTTAATGTACAACTTCCATTTATATAACACTCTCTTAAATGCATATGCATGCTTAGGGATTTGTTTCTCTAGTCTACCCAGACTGACACTGTAGCCTTGTGAATTCTATAGAGTAATTCTACTCTGAATTATTGTGTTGCGAAGAGTCAGAATTGACTCAATAGAAGGCAGTGTGCCTGCAGTAGATGTTCTGTGTTGATAGAAACAGCAGACAAGTCTATCAGGGAACATGAACTCAAGTGTGGCATGCACACATTAGAATAATCAATCACTTGAAATCAAAATGGCATCATTCAGCCATGAACAAAGCTCATGTGTGTTATGAAAGGAGAAAAGGAAACAGAAAACACAGAAAGGAAGCAAAATAAGGTACATTGAATTGAGGATTTAGAATATCTTCTGGTGGAATTGTCTTGGTTTTCCTTTTTTGAAAAACCATTTTACTGGGAGCTCATGCAACTCTTATCACAATCCATACATCCCTCCATTGTATGCAAAGTACATTTGCATATCTGTTGCCATCATCATTCTGAAAATATTTTCTTTATACTTAAGACGTTAGTATTAGCTTCTCATTTTCCCCTCCCTCCACACTCCCTTCTCTCACTAACCCTTGATAATTTATAAATTATTATTATTTTGTCATATCATACACTGTCCAATGTCTCCCTTATATTCTGATATATTTGAAATCATCTACTTTATAGGTCCATCCTCAGATGGTACCTCCTCATTAGATGCTGGTGTTCCTCAAGATTTACCTCTAAGTTTCCTATTTCCTCACTTAATTATCTACTTATACATATGAATTATTTATTCATAAAATTCTCTAAATGAAGAAGCTTGCATTTATATTTATAATTATAATCTTGCCTATAAGTATACACTTTCACTGAGCTACTTAGTGGTAGGTCATATTTCATAGCCTCAATTTTCCTATACATGGTACCACTATTGCTTCACTTTTCTCAGAAATGGAGCAGTCATCATAGATGACTTTGTTATCCTCACACTCCGTGTCTTTATTTGGTCTCACAAATCCATCTTTTGCAGGTATTTAATCCATTAATTTTGCATTGGCAAAATCCTTGTCCAAGTTACTATTCTATCAACCATTACAAATGATGGATGATTCCACATTGGTGTCATTATTAAATCTAATTATTTAAAAAATGTAAATTAATTTTAGTAAAGTATGAAGATAAAAGCACTCAAGAACCATAATCTTGTCCTGAGTATTATATAATTAACATGATTTTAGCCAAAGACATAATAAATATTAATTAATTCCTATCTCTGGAGCTGATATCTATAAACATTAAGGATTATGTGAACACAAAGAAGACATAAATCATTTATTCTATGGCTGTTTCATTGGAAAATATCATGAAATTGATGAGAAGCTTTTAGTTATATTTAAGAATGGAATTGGTATTCTGTTCGAACTAAAAAAAATAAATAAATAAACCAAAAACATCTCAAGTCAATTGATATCAAGTTAATTCCAGCTAATAGCAACCATACAAAGGGAATGAAATTATTACATTTTATTTATTATTTTTAGACTTTCTGATGTCTATATATGTGTAGTATTCATTGAATGGTTTGGTGACCAGTCAACAATGTGTTCCAGAGGGGTCATCATTAAATATTAAAAAAGGGGTTAGCATCTCACAGCGTAAATCCTAACTCTAGATACTTACCCTTATGTAACCTTGCATAAGTTCTTTGATTACTTTACACATAGAAAGTCTATGTACAACAGAAACGCTACCAGACCCTGTGACATCCTAACAATTGTTATATTTGAGTTCTTTATTATAGATGCTATGCTAATCCATCTCCATAACGGTCTCTTATTTTTCTTGTCACCCTCTACTTTACTAAGGCTAATGACTTTTTCTAGGGATGAGTCTCTCTGACAGCAATTACAAAGTATATGGAAATAAGTCTTGCCATCTTTGTTTCTAAGAAGTATTTTTGCTATGTTTCTGCCGAGATGGAATCTTGTTCTTCTGAGTGTCCAGGTATTCTCAATATTCTTCTTCAATGCCATAAATCAAATGCATCATTTTTCCCTGGTCTTATTCATCATTCAGCTTTTATGTATGTAGTAAACAATTTACAAATGTAATATCCCCAGCACACTGTAGTGTGCCAAATGACAGCTTCACTCTTCAAAACTTGAAAAATTTGCTCACTGTTATTTCATTTCTTGGCTGCTGCTTCCATGAGTATTGAGTGTATATCCAAGTGAAATGAAATCCTTGACAATTTTAATCTTTTCTAAGTTTATTATGATGGACCAGTTTTGAGAAGGTTTGTTCTCTATAGGTTGAGCCAGAGTAATTATTACCTAAGTTTAATGGACATTCATCTTAATTACATTAAGGAAACTATTTGGTGCAATGGATTATTTCAATAATATATATTTATTAAAACTGACTGGTCATTTTCTTTTCATTTTAAGCTCTGTGTGGAAATTACTTAAAGGACACAAATATAAATTAGTGAATTAGCAACATTTTGACTTCAAGTTTCTGTATAATTCCTACAACTTTGTTATAGTTAGATTATCAATTATCTTAGAGTGTGAAACTCTAATGTCACATGGTTACATTTGTAAACTAAAAGCAAAAGGCAAGTTGCAAAATCTTCAAATATTACTACATTTTAAAGTCCCTGAAAATTTGAATATGGAAATTCAAAACAAATACTACTAATTCATAATTAATTTTCCTCCTTGTATAGAAAAATAAATGTTTGTTGCCCTGTTTATTTTTCCCTATGGAATAATTTTTTGTGCCCAACATTCTCCATTTAAAATATGTCACAAAAAGCATATGGATTAGCTTTTTTACATCTTCCATGAGGCATGGGGAGATTGGTGAAAAAATAGATCATAAGAAACTTAAAAAAATACACAAAATACATTCAAGATGTGTAAGGAAAACCAAATGCAGATTTTGCATGGCCTGGGATATTTTAAAAGAGAGAAAGAATTCAAAGCTTTGATCACACTTAACTTGCTAAACTTGCTAAATATAAATGAATAAGAAAACAAGATTTGTTTCTTAATCTTTCTACTTTAATTTTATGATTCTAGGAACTATCACTCAGTTAACCTCTCAATTACGCCAGAATCTATATTTTAAGAGACTTCTATTTACACAGAGCAATAAAATAAATACAGTTCCTCTGCAGCAACAGCTATTAAATGTACATATCATTGTACATTAAGAGGGAACATTTTATTGTCCCGACATTCACACCAGTAATCGCAGTGTGGTACTCAATTGCTGTGGAGACCATCGTGGCCCAGAATAGCTCCTTGGGACAGAGTAGACTTCCTCCATATGGTTTCTAAGGCTGTAATCTTTATGAACGTTGCCTGTCATATCTTTTCCTGACAGAGCAGTTGGTGGTTTCAAATTGCCAAATTTCAGTTTACAGCCAAGTGCTTATATATTGCATTACCAAAAAAATAACCAAGGGCATTAAACCAAACCAGTTCCTCATCTGGAAGCAGCAGATAAAATGTTCTTTTAGAATTAATTAGGTAATGTCTAATTATATAGCTTTGTAAACAGATATATATTAATTATGACTCTCACAATTCCAAATACACAATTTTACAGATTAATTATAAAACTCTCACAATCTATCATGTTATCACACAATTGTTAGTTGTCGTAGAGTTGATTCTGAATCGTGATGTCCCACATACAGAATATAGAATTACTACAAAGAATTCTCAGTACATTACATTTTAGTCTTTTAACTAGTTGCTCAGTGCTTAACAGTTTGTGACAGACATATATTAAAGGGAGTCTTTTAATATACCATGAAAATGTAGAAATCAGAATATTTTCCTTTTCCAGAGAGGAAACTATGACATAAGGTATTAAAAAATAGGTCTAAGATTACATATCTATAATAGGTGACAGGGACTTTGATCTCAGATTTGATCATTTGATTCATAAATTATTATCATTTTATATAAAAATTAATTCAAAAATACAAGAAAACTGTTCTTTGTTTTTTTCACATTGGTTGACCTATCTTTGTAATTAAGCATCCATAGCCTCATATAATTTTCAAAACCATACCAGGGCTTCTAATATTCTATGAGTTTTACAGCTATGGTAGCTGAAACTTAAGAGATGTTTTAGAGTAAGTTAGTGTAGACTTGAGAGTTAATCTAAATCCTTTGACTACCACAGTCTGGGGAAAAATTTTTATCCTAGTTTTTTGACTTACTCAATGTCAGCCATTTTTATATATAATATTTTGTAAAGTTCATCGTTTCAAAAATGCCAAATACTTAAATGATTACCAGGTG
Organism: Nesogale talazaci; assembly: GCA_004026705.1. Lineage (NCBI taxonomy): Eukaryota > Metazoa > Chordata > Mammalia > Afrosoricida > Tenrecidae > Nesogale > Nesogale talazaci. The sequence continues at coordinate 58,529 of PVJH01005903.1, forward strand.
AATGTCTCTCCCCTCTTTCAACCAGAGTTGTATATCCCATGCTGGCTGACAAATATTTTGCTCTCCATTCTAACTTAATCAATTGAACCAGGGGTTCCAAGAACTCAAAATCAAACAAAGGAAAAAATAATCCTTTGTAAGCAGTTAGGCAAATACATTCGTAGAAGTATGAACAGATTACTATGTGAATACTGAAATAGTACTTACACAAGGTTAATCAGTGAGAAGAATTTATTATGAGCCCTTGGAATGTAGTTAACTTACTAGCTCTTGGGGAGGGATTACATTTACTAATGAGGCCTAATACATTGTGTGTTATAATCATTTCAGCTGATTAAAGAACAGATCACTCTGTCAATAAATAAGCTTTAGAAAGTTGTTTGCAAAATATTGCAACCACTTCTATTGCTACATGTCTTAGGCTCCTACCTCAAGAAACTCAAAGTCCATTTCCCTGGTTCACACATGGATGAAACCTCTAGTGAATCACTTCTCATCAGCAATCATGATAGCTTTGCTGTCCTACAGGGTGCGGTGAGTTGGTTTATTTTTAATATTTATTTTGGTATGAAAATTCAGGGTAGGTAAAACTATACAGACAGTGGCTGCATTGATGATTTATTGCAGGATATAGAAGGAGAGCTTGAGGTATAATGAGAAGTTAATAATGAGTACAAGAAAGAAGAAAACATTCTAAAATTGATTGTGCAGATGATTATCCAACTATTTTTAGTATGCTGGAATTATTAAACTATTGAATTGTGTGATATGTGAATTAGTTCAGGCATGTATTTCAAACTATATAGAAAATAAAGAAGCACCAAATACATGATTATTGAATGCATAGGTGAATGGTTGAAAGAATATAGAGGGTGTTGTGGACATTAATCTCTGGGTTCAAATAATTACATTCTCAGGTAACGTGTTGACGTTAGTACTTTTAGGAATAAGTACATCTAGCATAAATGATAGCTATGAGAACTAAAAAAGACATGGGATATCAGTGTCTTTTTAGTTTGTTTTTTTTTTTGCATTCTAACACTTTACTATTTTTTAATTCAATTTAAAATTTAAAATCATTTTATTGGGACTCGTACTATTCTTATCACAATCTATGCATCCATCCACTGTATGTGAAGGACATTTGTACATATGCTGCTTTCATCATTCTCAAAACATATGCTTTCTATTTAAGCCCTCGGTATCAGCTCCTAATTTTTTCCTTTTCCTCCCTATTACCTCCTCCCTCATGAACCCTAGATAATTTCTAAATTATTATTACTTTGTCATATCCTACACTGTCCAATGTCTCCTTTCACCCACTCCCCCATTGTCTGTACCTCAGGGAGAAAGTTATATGCAGACCCTTGTAATCAGTTCCCCCTTTCTACCCCACCTTCCCTCCACCCTCCTGGTATCACTACTCTCACTACTGGTCTTGAAGGGATCATCTGTCCTGGATTCCTTATGTTTCTGTTTCCTATCTCTACCAGTGTACATCCTCTTGTCTAGCTGGATTTGTAAGGTAGAATTGGGATCATGATAACGGGGAAGGAGAAAGAGATAAATGCCTGCAAAAGCATTCAATTGTATAGATCAAAGCAAACTGTGAGTAACATTGAGAAGACTAGGAATTCCAGAACACTTATGTGTACATATATGGATACCATACATATAAAAAGAGGCAGTCTTTCAAATAGAATAAGGAAATGCTTTGGTTTTAAATCAGGAGTAGTGTTAGTGTTATACCCCTTTACCATACTCATACAATCTGGATACCGGGAAAATAATCCAAGAAGCCTGACCATATGAATAAAATGTGGCATCAAGTTTGGAGGGACTGCTCATGGCTAAGCTGAGATGAGCAGGTACACGTATTTGGTTGCTGAAAGGAAAAAGCCCAGTGCTCCATGATGATGCAAGCCTGGAGTCCTTCGTATGGATTCAACTCAAAGTCGAAAGGACCAAAGTACCTGGGGGACTAGTAGAAAATAATTTGATAAACATCTGAGTGTGGTTTTTCTTTAAAGTTTGTGATGAGTGAGAGCTGACCTGGAAGCACCTAGCAACAACCACAACATATAAACGTTGTTTAGCAAGGTCATGAGAGGAATGCATGTCCCACCGAGTGGTAGAGAAAGTGGTAAGTGAATCATAGAGGTTCAGTAGGAAATTGAAATAGAGCTTTACTTGATTACACGTCTGTGTCCTGAAGTTATCATCTCTAAACTGAGTATTTGAGTTCTCCCACTAACCTCAAATAGTAATATTTACTTTAAAAGGAAAAACACAGAGATTTGCCACTGTATATTACTTGATTACAGAGAGTTTTTTCATGAAAGAACTTTTGCTCAAACCTCATTTTTTTTTGTAATGGTGATTTAAGAACACAGCATGTAGCCATAAAATTTTGCTTCCTGCTCCGGAAAAATGGCACAGAAACTGCTGTTAAGCTGAATACAGATTACAAGGACAGCGGTATGGGAAAAATTCAAGTGGTTTTCTTGTTTCAAAAAAGGTGAAATGTCAATTGATCTGGATATCTGTCAACTTGCCAAATTGATAAAGATGTCAGCTAATCTTGCATTTGGAGTTCATTCCACCAGGTCAGACTGTTAATCAAGCTTTTTGTTTAAGAGTTCTGAAAAATATACTTAACAGCATGTGACACAAACCCTGATTTGTGGCAGATGCGGAGGTGGTTGTGCCACCAAGACGATGACTGCCCTGCTGTGTAGTGCATGCCTCTGTTGCCCCATAATCCCGTGATCTTGCTCCCTGGGACTTATTTTTGTTTTTGTGACTGAAGAGGGACATAAAAGGACAGATGAGGTGAAAACAAGGGAGGTGCTGTCAGTTATCCAAACAGATGAGTTTAACAATGTTTATAAGAATGGGATCACAGATTTGACAAATGTATTAAGTGTAATGGAGAATCCGTTGATGGTGACAAGGCTGTTTTGTAAAAATACAAACATACATACATATACACTTTGAAAAAACATTCTGGGTTTTTTTGGTGTGTGCCCCCTCATATGACAAGTACTCTACAAAGAGCATCTAGCTAGCTATCATGGTGATTAAAAAGTTTTTACACAAGAGGAAAAGGGTGAGATAAAACCAAATAAGATAAGCAAATTATTTGATTTGAAAATTTAAGAAACGATGTAGTCAAATAATGAATTCTATCTGGGATATTACAATATTTGTTTTGCATCAGAATGACTTTAAAAGTAATAATTTTGCAAGTCAATCATATTTAATCTATGGCCATAAAAGCATGATTATCATTTAATAATACGAAGAAAATGCATTAACTACTATGTGATTAGCAGCTCTAAGGAGCAATTTACTTAATCTCCTTAATTTTCATGACACTACTCTTTTTCCATGTGTCACTCTTTAGAAAAGATTGATTTAAAGTGTTAAAAATATGCATATGAGCAAGCATCTATTAAGTGGATTTCCAAGAATTGGAATACAGGAAATATCTACTAATATGGAATGTCTGAAAGTGCACCCTTCTCTCAGTACCTTTGTGGTGTTAAAATGTATGTAAAATATAGTTCAGGAGTGCAGCACAGTTTAGGATCTGAAGCCTGAGTTGTTTTTGTTTTTGTTTTTGGAGGACATCACTGCCCTCTGGTGGGAGGAGGAGGCCCAGCCTTGCTCCTGGAGCACTGCTGCTGGATTTGAACAGCCAAGCCAGTGGGCCACAGTCCCACACTCATCCACTATGCCACCCGGGCTCAGCCCCCAAAGCCTGAGTTGTAACAAGTATTTAAAGAGATACTCATATGCATTATCATTTGAAAACCATTCCATTATCTGTATTACTAAATTGAGATGATCAGCCAATATTTTAGCATATTTATTATGTAAGCTAAGCAACTTATCTCTGTTTAATTTTCTACAAGGTAGGGATAATATAATAGTACCAACAACAAAAGAATCTTATAAAATTATTTTTAAATGCTAAAACCGTATACTATATGCTCCAGATTGAATTTTACACATTGCTAAAAACTCAAGACTCGTACCCCCTTTTCCATGACTCTAGGCTTAGTATGCTGTGACTAGCTCTTCTATTATCTAACTGTTCTTGCTATCAGCATCCCATCCCAAGACCTATCTTCAAAGAATGACCTCCAGGATCCATCCCGCTTGTTCTTGATCCAAGAACACATAGAGTCCATGCATCTGTGTCCTCTAATTGACCTCAAATTCAAGAACCACTGAAAGAAAACACATTCTGCAAACCTGCTTTTTAAGAGACTCTTCTATGTAGAGAATAGTCAGGAGAACATGACTCACCATTTGTATCTCCTTTTATGCACTGAAAGTGAGAAGGGCAGGAAGACGTGAGAACCTGAGAAGTATGAGGGGGCTCTACGTTTGGGCCATAAGAGCCATCCTCACTCCTTGTCTGTGCACACAATGAAATCATTTTCTGTTTCTCTGGTACACAATATCCTCTGTATTTCAGTTTACTAATAAAGTAAGACAAAGATTGAGCAACATCACTGGTGTCAAACACAAGCTCACTGCAGCTATTAATTAGCCATTTCCTCAAGATTCCCATGAGTTAAAAGCTACCTGTTATATCAGTCTATCTCGTTCCCGGGTTAATTTTTTCTCAATCATGTCTTCGGACTGAAAGCCATACTCTTCCGGTTCTTCACGGGGCCTTTCATAGACAGCTCCTTGTTCTTGTTTCATCTACATTATACCTTTCACTTCTCTCACACCATTCCATAGAGTCATGTAAATGAAGCTACACAACCATTTCCTAGCACAATAAGCTTATGTCACTTTGCATTCTGTGTCCTTAATGCTGTCTTTTTTTAGTTTTTTTTTTTGCATATATAAAATGACCATATGTTCCACTTTTTAATAATTTGTCCCTTGTCCCTCGGTGTTTTAAAACTAAACAAATATAGTACAATACCATTTTTGCATTCTATGAACATTTTTTTAATAAATCATTTTATTAGGAGCTCTTACAGCTCTTTTTTTTTTTTTTTGGTGTCACTGACTCTGGTGGTCATAGACGCTACCCAGTGCTGCTCCTGAGAGCCACCGCTGGATTTTAACTGCCATGCCCGTGGGCCACAGTCCCGCACTCAACCACTTATGCCAGTGGGGCTGAGCCCTCTATGAACATTTTTGCTCCTCCATAAAGACCAAATTTTTAATCAAGAACCCCCCCCCTCCCCTAGGTCAATGGTGGCCCACTTAAAATCTGGTCACTTTTACCAAATTTTTAAGCAAGAACACCCACCACCCCACTTTGGCATAAAATTCCAAATCATTTGGTTTCCTTTTCCTGATGGCCTCACAAAATTAAGAACATATTATTAAAAAAAATATATTCTCTCTAAATGCATCAGACAGTTTATATTCTCAAAGTGATTTATGATTTAGAAAATCAATTGGATCATGCATTTCAGTGTATATTTCCACTGTTCCACAATATTGCTGATGGATCAGAAGATATGGAGCCCCTGGGAGATGACACCGAGCCAACAAGGGGCTGGGACGCTAGCTGCAAGGTCATCCGTTTGGATGTGTCAACTGCTTCAAGGGGAAGAGGTACAGCTTTCTATTCCTGTTGCGTGACATTCTCAGAAATCCACGAGGGCAATTCCACCTAGCCTACAAGGTCACTATGAGTTGGGATAGGTTCGGTGTCAATGAGAACGAGACAGCAGGTCTCAGACACATGTGCACAGAAAGCTAGAACAACCATCTTGTCCTCTTCATTCTAAATCCTATTTACAAGTAGACAGTGCGATGTCATACCAAAATCCTTTCTCACAAGGAATATTTGCTTTCACTGCCATTCCAGAGCTATTCTTTGGCAGGATGATATATTACAGTATGTTTTCCGGTGGTGGCAAAATATCTTGAACATTTATATGAAAGCAAAAATTGACTATTTTCTTCTGCTAAAAATTGGTCACACATAATTTCTAGTGAGACCAAATACATAGATTGAAAAGCGATGCTATCATAGGGATAGGGACCACACAAGTCTGTAGTACGTGTTAATTCAAATTGTACCTTCTGTACCACTATACACTCTATCTGTCGAAAAAAATTCATCCATCTAGATGGATTTTAGTAGGCATGCTCAGTCTAGTGCTTTGTATATCAGGTGGTGACCAGGAAGCCATGATTAGAATTTTAGCTAAAGAGTAATTGCAAGCCAAAAAATATTTGATAAAACTAAAATAGCTATCATAAAAATAGATATAGTTCCACAAACTTGTGAAAATACAGTAATTCTATAGTTAGAATTATAGTTGGGTTTGCTGACCCATAGGGTTTGAGCTGAATGCCTCTGGGTAGAGGTTTACAGTGGGGTGATATAGCCTTTGGCCATTTATCAGCAGACCCGAGAAAACTTTGTAACATATCCTGGTAAATAAGTCACCTCTGAATATGTCTCACTGGCATTCCAACTTAGTACTTCTCTTAATAAAACCTGGAATCATAAATTGTGTCTGTCATTTTTGTGTAGCTTTTGCAATGAATAGTAAACTTAGAGATCAAGCAGAAAATACTAGTAAAAACTACACACTTGGCAAAAGTGATTAAATAGGTGAATACATCAGATAAATTGTCCCAAATTAAAAGTGGCCTGTCAAGCATTGTAGCTCCTTATTTATGAAGATTAGAGAATAGTAGAACTTATTGTTTTTGCTATAGGGACATGTCTGGTATGCCACAAACTGCTAGAGTCCTGGATTGTCCCCGTAAATGTTCATTATGTTTATCATTCTTATAAAAGCATGCATCTTTTTAAGATGTCTATGGTACTGCTACATAAATATCACTGGTTTGTATATGTGTGAAATAATCTGTAATCTTTTTTTGGGGGGGCATGTTATCTTAGGATATTTAAAACTTGAGAACTAACAGAGGATATGATAAGGCTTGTAGGCTTGAGGCCTTGAGGCATACAGGTATACTATTGCCCCTGCCAGCTAAAAGCAAACTCTTTCTTTTCCATGCTAAACAAACAGGCAGGCAAACCAAAACACAAGCCTCCTTAGAGAGCAATAGATGCATACCAGATGCTTAAGGTCTGTGTGTCTTTTTTTCTCAGTAAAAAACCTCATCTAGAATAGATGCTACATATAAAATGAGATCAGAAAATTTAAGAAAATCATTCTCTCAGATCTAGTTGGCTTTTGCTCACACTAAATTTCAAAACTCTTATTGTGAATCTCATCAGTTACCCAATTAATCCATTATTGTATTTTGTATATGATATAATCAGGCAGGAACACTCTTTGAAAGGATTTTCTTTGGACCTTCTTATAGCTCCAGGGTGAGGGAGTCAATATGGAGGCAATTCCACTTGCTGCATTTGTCTCATAAACTGCAAACAGGAACTAGGCTGTAACTGTAACTTGTCTGAAGATACGCGGCCCCATAATTTGGATGAAAGTCAAAATTAAGTTTATTGATATCGTAACTAACAAACAACTGTGCATATTTCTTCCATGGTGACATTTTATGTTTCCCTAGATCAATGCTAATTAAAAAATTCATACTTCTGTAAATGTCTGTGTGTTTCGTTTGCCAGTATGTAAATAAACTGGAAAATTGTTAAAGATCTCTGGATAAGACTGGATGGAAGTTTTTTTTTTTTTTGGTCTCTGGATGGAAGTTTTATCATAATAATTGTGACAACAGTGTGAGATAGTTTTAAAGGAATATTTGTCTTCTTTTCACTTTTGGAATTGTAAACTGGCTTATATGGGCAAGTGGTTAGCAACTGTGATTGATTTTCTGTCATGGGGACTAACAGAAGGTTATGCTCAGTGAACTCAATGTCAATGAATACTCAAACAGTTATCTTTCATTCCTATAGATAGCATTGCATTCAGCTATTACAGGATATGTGAGGTCAATTCACTCTGAGTTTCCCCTCATTGCTAATGCCTTTCAATTGCACCTGCCCTCCCTTTGATTGTTTGATGGTTCAATGGTGCTTATTATATGGCCTTCCTACTCTTGAAAATCAGCATTCCTATTGAAAAAAGAAGGGACTTTTCTTATGCACATAGCTTCAGCTCAGTGCAGTCAAATTACACAGAATTTTCCAGGGTGTGGTTGCTACCTTCATTAGTTTTTTTTTTTTTAACTGGTTAAATGTGGGGGTGTCTTCTGGACTTTGATAAAGGTCATATTGTCATTTTCAGGTTAAAGAATGGTAGGAAAAGTGAGTCTTGGGGAAAACATCTACTTTCTTCTAAACTTATACCTCCAGTAAAGTAATTATAGGACATTCAAGGAAACCAACATTTGCTTTCTCAGCTCTTGGACAAGGGATGCTACTATCATTGGGAAGGATTGAGTGGGATTTTAAGTTTCAAGTTTTTCAAATTCATCTGAGTCTTCTTTTCTTATATTAAATCTAGAATTTCCAAGACAATGTTTATAAGTTAACATAAAAAATGGCAGATTTCACATTCAATTTGCATTTAATTGTAGAATCACCATAAATAGGTTTGGGATCACATTTTAGCTATGTTTATCTAAGAGCTAGCTATAAAAATTAAAATTTAAGACCACCCTAGAATCTCTTGGGGTCACTAGTGTCTCTAGAACCTGGTGGCAGCATTACTAAGGACAACAGTGGACATTTCTTCTGTTTACAAAGCTTACTCTGCCCATCTTCTAGCCTGATCAAATCACATCAGCTCACTGAAGATAAGTGGCTTCAACTTTGGTCTTAAATATAATAATTGCGAGGATGGCACAGGACAGGGCTCTGTTTGATTACATCTAACAACAGCAACAACAATATTAGATTTAGTTATTTGAGGGAGCTTAAATAGCTTATGAAAATTTTCTAGTAGCTCTCTACTCCATTTTCCCCATGAATTTTAAAGGCCATTATTCTGTATTTGTATATGTGAACATATAGAAGGGCTTCAGAAAGTTTATTTAAAAAAATCTATAATTGCTTAATTTTATTTTTCCACAACATTTTTAAGCCACCACAGAAGTATTCTTTTTAGGTGGTCTTGAGTCAGTGCTAGCTCATTAAGACCCCACATACCAGAAGTATTTCTACTGGAATTCCAATTTATACAAACAGTGGTTTATATATACATTGACTAATTCCAAACAAAGCCTGCTTAAGCTTTGCTCTCAGATCAGTGAAATAGGTCTTTGAGTAAAATATTTGTCTTGGTCTTACCAGAATACCTTCCAAAAAAACAAAACCATACAAAAAACACCTTTGGTATTCAAGGGGAGCTATGAGCCAGTCGTGTTTGAAGCAGAGAGGCCAGCTCAGAAGGTGAGGACAATTGTTATTTGGTATCCCAAAGAGGCAATTTTATAGAATAGAATTTGTCCAAATAATGCAGAAATATTACAGGGGCTTATTGAGACATTTAAGAACATTGAAAACTACACTAAGGAGAAAAAGTCAAGATATTTGTGGCAGGTATATAATCTTCCCTTAATTTGTGAAGGGGTGGGGTCTAGCATGTCAATCAGGTCAATGCCACTGAGACCTCTGACCTTCTCATGAACTCCTGTCTTTCTCTGTAGAGGAGAGGCATTCCCTCTCACAACTTTGACATTCTAGTTGGGAAGCCATATGGAGACACACTGATGGAGTCAGAGTCCTGTAGCTGGAGGACTGCCACAGGATCTACAAGACTTTCCACCCTCTGGCCTGCGATCCTCCTGCATTAGGTATCATTTCTCTACTGTTTGAATCTAGAGAAGAAATTATGGAGCAGTGTCAGACAAATGGGCAGATATCAGACGTATGGACTTTATCTGGACTGGGCTGAGACAAGTTCTCTATATTTTATTGCTCTTGTATATAAAACTCTTTCTTATGAATGTCTCTGGATGTGTTTTTCTAGTCAACCCAAACTAACACAATATTTTTTGGAAAATTTTTGTTCAATTCCCAATCACACCCAATCACAAACAATCCACCTGATTATTTTTCTAGAGCAGTCAGAATTGTCCTGTGATAATCTCATTGGAAAATCTTTCCCTTTCTCTCTTATTTTATTGAGCCTACACTTTTAGAATCTCTTTTGTACTCTAAATGCAAAGGACAATAAAATGAACATAATTTAATGATGTTGAAATTGCACTATTTTGAAGTCATATAAAAATTGACAAGTACAGAATTCTTCAAGGAAAGGTTAAAGAAATATAGACACTCTTCTCAGAGATACAAAGACCTAGTTGGAAGATGTGTTGAGAAACAATACTTTCTTATTTGTATACTTTTTGCCAAATGTGTTTTCTATGATTTAAAAACTAATTTAAATGTTTCCTCATACCACAAAATGAAACAGACCTGCACTATCATCAAAATAATCATGGTCGATGTCGCCATTGCATCCATTCTTTCAATTAATCTCATTGACGGTGTCTCTCATTTGCACGGACTCTGCTTTATTAAGCCTTAGGTACTTCTCCAGGAATTGGTCCCTCTCAACAGAATATGCAGACTACTGAAGTTGAGGGAGCTTCAGTCTTTCCCTGAAGGAATATTCTGGCCATACTTCTTCTAGTGAAACTTCACCTCTTCTTCTGAGAGTCCAAGGAATATTTAGTATTCTTTCAATCCCATACAAAATTCAGAGGCATTGCTTCTACTTTGGTCTTCCTTCTTCATTATCTGCATACATGAGGTTAGTGAAACCCTTGACATATTTCAGGAAAACTTTCATCATCAAAACGACAACTTTGTTTGTAAATACTAAGTTAAAAAAAAATCTTTCATAGTAGATTTGCTGGTATGATCCTCAGTTCTTTAAGGCAAACTAGATCATCAGAAAGATTTCTTATATATACTTACATGATGTGAATATCAAATAAAATATATAAATAATCGTGTTTTCAAACCTCATGTATTGCACGGACATATATATTAAGTAGACTGAGAAATTTTTAAAAGTTAAACTTGTTTTCTTTTAAAATTAACTTGTTTTCTTTTGATACAAAACTAGTTCTAAAGTAACATTGCCCTGTTCCCTCATTATCCTCAGTTTTTTTTGAGGGTAGAAGGGTTATAAGGAAGGGACAATTTAATCAGGATGCAGTATAACACTGATAAAATATGTATCATTTCTCTAGTTCCTGAATGCTTCCTCGCCCATCTCCTATGCCCCAATTCTATAACTCAGTTCTAAATTACAAATATGGATAAAGCGGACTGCACACATTGGTATAGGTAAGAGCTCTTGACACATGGAAATCAGGACAAACAACCCTCACAGGAACAGTAGTGGGAATAACGATATCATGAGGGTAAGAGGATGATGGAACAGGGGTGTGGGGAGGGAAAGAAAGGGGAAACCCATCACAAGATTGGATTAAATATACCCCTTCACCCAGGGGTATGAAAAACAGAAAGGCGGGTCAATGGAGACCATGGACAGTGTAAGGTACAAAATAACAATATATAATCGATAGAGGATTCATGAGAGTGGGAGGGTCATGGAGGGGGTAGGGAGGAGCAGATACCAAGGGTTCAAGTCAAAAAAAATTGTTTTGGAATTGTTCATGGCAACATGTATACAAATATGCTTAATACTTTTGAATGGTGGATAGTTATAAGATTTTTAAGAGCCCTGCCCCCACTAAAATGATTAATTAAAAAAAAAATAAAGCAAAACTTGCAGACAGGCAAAACATCCGAACTAGTTAAATGAGGAGACCCAGTGCAATGATGTACATGAAAGCACGTAGTGAGTAGGAAAAGACGCAAGTAGAAATAGCACTCACTGGTTCCCCTCTAGAGCCATAGCAGTCTTGACAGAGAGTTGCCACTTTTTTTCTGTGAATAAGTCAATTTCTTTATTGATGTGTTATCCTATTGGACAAATATATTTTGGTTGTGAACAGACCCAATTTTGTGTAAATTATATTTTGTGGTTTGCTAAAAATGACTATCTTGGGGTAAAATGTCCTTGCTATTATAAACAAGGGATATGTTCTTTAGCATTTTGATCCTTTGATAACCTTAAAATCCTCAGTGGCAAGTCTCACTTATATCTGTATAGCTTCAAATAACATTTATCCTAGCCTCTTTGCTTATGGATATGCTTATCGTTTTTACACATTCTTAATATTCATAGTACCAGCAGAATGACTGCAATATGGTAGAATGTCTCAAATGTCTAGAACATGCCCTGCTTTTCTTACAACCCTGGTAGCTTAGTGTTGGGCTGCTAACTGCAAGCTCAGAAGTTCAAGATCACCAGTTGTGCTGTGGGAAAAAGTTGAAGCCTTTTCTGCCACAGGAAGAGTTCTAATCCTGTCCTATAGATAGGGTCACTCTAAATGTGAATCCACTTCATGACCCACCTGAGTTTCTCATAGTTCTGTATAGCTCTGTATTGCCACATAAACAGGGCTGCAGGCAAGACTCACAGGCCCTATGTATCCTCAGGAATCCTGATCAAATACAAAATAGAACTAGATGAAATATTGTCGCCAAGAAGGCTTTGAGGAATGAGGCACACCAGAAGGAACTTGAGGACATGCTGTTCATCGAGGAATCCCCAGGTGGCACCACAGAGAACATGGTCTTGAGAACTATGAAACTGAAGCAAATTATCATTTTACTCTAGGCATAATCTGCCTCTGGAAAATTTAAGTGTCTAGACCAAGAGACCCTTAGTGGCATAATGGTTTAGGCTTAGCCTGCTAGTCACAAGGCCAGCAGTTCAAAACCACCAGCCAGTCTCACAGAGGGACAAAGACAGGGCATTTTACTTCCATAAAGAATTATAGGTTCAGAAAACTCAGAGGCAGTTCTACCCTGTTCTCCAGGTTCACGATATATCAGCTTACTGATAGGGAATTGGGTTTGTATTTTGAGCCCAAGATTATGAATTAGAGGAACACCAACTTGAAAGAAACAAGTCATCTATATTTAAGCCAATACTGCACCCCTATGATTTAGGAATTTAATTTTGCATATTTAAACAATATCACAATTTCAGGGTTGTTGCTAAATGATCCATGGGTCTGTTGTTCTGTTCTGATGACTAGGTTTCCAATAAAATTATTTGAACATTGTCATTCTAACTTTTATGTGCTACTCAGAGAACACTCAATATCTAATATTTTGTTATTCAATAACTAGCATTGTATTAAGTATCATATATATGAATTATCTCATTCCTCCCAATAAAACTTGAGTTAAAGAATTTATACCATTATTTTTTGCTTACTCAATGAGGTACTTTGAACATGATCAAGTGACTATTTTAAAGATGAATATATTTTGTCTGTTAGTCAAATCCAAGCCTGCCTTTGCTTAGCATGCGTATTGATTTAATGAACAAGTTATTCTCTGCATAATTAGAATTTTAAAACATTTATATTTAGCATGTAGCTCTACATTTTAATTCTGCCTTCTGATTATAATTTCATGATTTCTCATTATGCTAGGGCCTTTTGTTACAATGTTGATTCCTTAAGGGTCACGATGGCAGAAACATACTCTTAATTGAAATATATTGAGCAACAGATGTGCAAAGGGTGATGAAGGTGAAAGAAATGAAAAGTCAACCAAATGAAAATTTAAATACTAGCTTGACATTTTTCTATATCTTTGAAATGTGATCATAAACCTGTTCCCTTTGCTCCCCCTTTTTCTTTGGTTCTTTCCATCTTCTTTACATTGGTGTCATTCTTCTCCACATTTCTATCTTTTGCTCTTGTGTCTTTTTCATTCATTTGGTTATTTTCTAATGTTTTAGCTTTTTATACAACAATTTAATATTTCCATGTGTTGAATGCTTCCTCTCTGCTACCGATTTAAAAAGATTTTATTAAACCTAATTCTCAGAACCCTTTGTTTGTATATTATAAATACCTAAATTGCATGTGAATATCTGTACATGTATGTTGTCTTGAAATATAGAAAATGATACTTTTATTTTTTATTTCAGGTACATTTGCAACAAATTCATTAAGTAGGCACTCTAAATATGACTTAGTCTCAAGGAAACTGAATCTAGATTGTGAAAATAAACTTTCTACCACCAGCTCCTACAGTAAGTGGCATAACTGGGAACACAGACTAAATTCTGCATGATATTAGAGATTTGGCTTTTTAATACAACACTCTTCTGATTTTTGCTAAGACAATTTTTGCATTTTTATCATCCCAATTTGAAGTAATCCACATAGCAATTAACAAACAGAACTAGCTTGATTGTATTAAACATTCTAAATTTTCTTCATGGCATGTTATATTAATTATCTGACTATCAAAAGGCACTATAATGTATTAAAAAGTCAAAATATACCAATATGAGGTAAATTGTATGCTAGTCATGTTTGATCTTATCCATACTTGTCTCCACCTCCCAACCTTCTTTTCCCTGTCCTGACACCATCTTTTTCTCCTACAGAACTCTATCTGGCTCTGTTAGTCTGGGTAGACTAGAGAAACAAGTTTAAAGACATGCATATGGATATAAGGCTAAGGTTCATATCCAAGAGGAATGGAACTTTGAGAAAGCATCAAACCCAATCCAGTTCAAAGTCATAAGCCCGCTATTAGTCCATATGCCCAATGCCAGTCTATAAAGTCTCCTTCCGACTCACGAAGTCACAGGTCAATGAGTGCAGAATCTTGGCACTGGAAGGGGTCTCCCCATGGCTCCTTACTTCCAGACTCAGGGTCCATCAACAGCATCCAGTTGTAGAAGCAAATCAGTGCTGCCAAGGGTCTCCACATGGCTTGTCCAACTTCAGAGGTCTGGCTCCATCAGGGTAAGGCCTCGTTGCTTCTCTTCTGACTCCTCCAGCTCCTCATATGTAATCATCTTGTCTTGTTCATAGTTCGTTGTCTCAGAGACTGCCTCCCAACAACTGAGGAAATGGCCTCTCATCTCCACGAGGGAAATAACGCGAGATTTCCCAGTAGTCTCAGGCGAAAGCCATGCACACACAGAGGCCTCATTGACAACTCAATGGCTACCTCCAGATTAATAGGCTAAACCCCACTCCTTCATCTCAGTCATGAAATTGACATGTCGAATACATGACCGCCACACTTGCTCTTCAATTGTGAGTGCGTTCCTGGCAGCACCGGTGAATCTGGAGGAAAGGTGTAGAAGGTGCAGGATGCTGCTGTGTCTCCTGGATCACTCTTGAAGCTGCTGTGTATCCGCACCCTTAGTTAGCTGAAACCCATGATTACATGCCTTCTGGAAAATTTCAGTCTTGAGCCAGTTAAGACTCTAGGCCAGTTCACCTCACAAGCTTCCACCTTGACCTCTAAAACAGCCTAAAAAGAATGCCTCCAGCTTTTCCATAGTGTTAGGTGTCCTGTAATACAATTGGACAGATTGGTCATTTTATGTAATTGGACGTGTTGGCTCAGTCAGTGATACCTTATTTGCAAATGATTGAAAACCAACCTCCACATCACCCCTTGCTTACCACAACTCACAGTCTGGGCCTATCAGTTTCATGCTGCAAATCTGTTGTCTTATAAGGATGGATTTAAAACCAAGAAAGTAAGTTAAGAAAGTTATTTGATTGGTTAATAAAGCATATAGAAACCTTGCAAAAGTCATAATAAAATTATATCTGTGCCATCAGAGCCTGATCTCCGGAGTCTGTGTGCACCCCAGTGACTCCTCCCAAATACCCATGCATGCCAGACTATTCCCACATTCAATAATGACACAGATCTAACAGTCAATACTAACAATGACTAGGTTTATTTTGAACATTCACAGGTTACTACAAGTCAGGATCTGATAATGTAAAGAAGACGGTCAGTCCTTGGTCTATAGCAGTGCCTCTTCTCAGCCATGTCAAAAGTAACTTGCCTCTCTCTAGTCTTTAATCTCTCCCTCGTTGACCCGTTGACCTCTGCCCGCTTCATTTTTATGGTCTTGGTGATGTTCCTTTGCTCTTTCACAGTCTTTGTACTGTGCCTCTACTCTGTCTCACGGACTCAGGCTGAAGCTTCAGGTGCCTCTGCTACCTTCCTCACCTCTGGCAGGGATCTCACATGAGCTCTCCTAGTGGTTCTTCTTCCTTGATGGTGTGGGGCATCTCTCTTTTTCTGCATCTGATATGGCTCACTTCAATATCTGTCTCCTCTCTTTGTGCTTCACAAAATCTTTTTCCAGGGCCAGACCCAATAAGTTAATAGGAGTTACAAAGATATCTAGACCAAGAACCATAACAAGTAATTTCACTTTACTGCACCATAAAGCAGCTTTGAATCTAATTTCTGAAACCTATATATTATAGACAAAGACAATACTGGACAAGTAAATCACTTACTCATTATATTTTAATCATTCCTTCACTGATTTTATATTTGTTCCTGGTTATGTTGGACATATTGTGCACAGCACCAAGAAGAGTCCCTATCTTTTTCTTGTCTTTTATTCATTTATTCATTTTCTATACCTAATTCATTCCATTTTATAACAGGAAAATTTATTTCAGACTAAAATAGAATACAAGCTGATAAAATAAGGATAATTTTCATTTCAGAATCATGTATAAATGATTCACACAAAACAAAGATGAAAATGAAATAATAGGTAGAAAGTCATGCAATTTTAGGTTTTTTTGCAGTATAAATATAATCTAGCTTAACATCGAGTAATTAATCTTCTCTGGAAGTTACTGGTTATTTATCTTATCTAGTAGTTCTTTTAAAATATATTTGTTGTTATTCTCTGAAACACATCAATGAATAAAAGTGCAAACTCAAGGAACAAAAAAAGGCAGCTTCCTGACCTCATGGAATTTTCAGTCTAATGAATTTGACAATTGGGAATGCAAAAAAAGTAGAAACTAAGACTAATTAGTGCACTGAAGATGTGAAGCATTAAACTTTTTAAAAAGTGGTATACAGTAAGATAAATAACAATGTAAATATTGTGGTTGGGGAAAAAAACTCAGCTCTTTCCTGGATGAATTTGAGTATAATTCTCTTCCTAAAATCTCTGGACCTTGGAAACATAGCTTATACACAAAGGGCAAAGATATTTATCATTCTTGTGATGAAAGGAACTCTAACTTTTGCCCCACAGCAACTCTCGAGTGCAGTGTACAACTGCACCTGGGAGTTTCTGAATCGGGAACTCTTGAAGGGAGTGGACAAGTCCCCCTGGCACCTGGGGGAGCATCCAGCGGTCTAGACCTGCTGACTTCGCTGCTATCAGTCAGCATTGACTCCATGGCCATGAGCTTGGTTTTGGAACTTTTGTCTGGAGGATATAAAGATAATTGTGGATGGAACGGACAACAATTCAAACTGTAAGAACATGCCAAACTGAATAATAGTTTAATTACCATGCATTGAGTGCATGTTATGATTCAGATACTGTGAAAATTAATGAAAATGACAATCTCGTTAAATAACCACAAGCTACTGCATGGACTGGAGAGATGTTGTACTTGGGATCGACTTAAAGCCTTGTCCTTGTAAAAACTCTGACGCTGCCCTCCAGAATTTTCTGACCCGAACATTCCTCATTCCTTGTCTTGTTGCTGTGGGACATGGCCTAGACACCTCTCGACTTACCCTGTCTTGTAGGGTCACTAGGAGGCAAGGGTTAGCATCACTTTTAACACAAATATAATGAAATGTATAAAGAGCTAGAGTTAGTGGGCTGTCAGAGGTTAAGTCTGGATTCAGAAGAGAACATGGAGCAGGGGGAATCATTGCTAGTATTTGGTGGATTTTGGCCCAAAGCAGAAAATATCAAAAAGATGTTTCCATATTTTGTTCACTATGCCAAAGCCTCGAAGCTCTGCATAAGGTTTTCAGTGGCTTCTTCCTCAGAAGGGGGGAGGTGAAACTGGAAGCTCAGCTCACACCTGGATGACCTACAGGCATTGAAATACCAGTGGCATATTTTCCAGCCTCACAGCAACATACTAGTTACCACAATGTGACCAACTGACAGACAATGGGAACAGATATTGCCAGAGAAACTGTCTGCAAATTTGCTGCTCAAGGCCAAGGGCACTGTTGATGTGAATGAAGAAACGATGATTTCTTGGAGGGGAGTCAACAGGTCAGAAGTTCAGAAAAGCTAGTGGGAGTAGAGCCATCTGGGTATTCCTTCGTTGATTAAGCAGGATGCAAGGTATTGGGAAACCTGCAAAAATCTTCTAATGGTTGGAATTTGAAATGTGCGAAGTCTGAATTTGGGGAAATTGAAAGTGATCAAAAGCAAAATGGAATGCATGGAGATTGGTATCCTCGGCATTAGAAATTAATGGAATTGGCCATTTGAATCAGAAAATCATATGATTTACAATCAAGAGTAATGTCATATTAATGGTCAGAAACCAAAAACCCAAACTATCCACCCCTGGGTTAATGCTGACTAATAGTGATGCCCTGCTGGTTTCTGAGACTGTAACTGTTTACAGGAGGAGAAAGCTCCGTGTTTCTCCCATGTGTCTGCTGGTGGTTTCAAACTGCCAGCCCTGAAAATTGCAGCCCAATAAATAATAACTAACTCCTAGGCCTCCCCTTAATTTCAGAAAGAACTTGCTTAACTCATTGTGAGTACAACACTATCTGTAATCAGATTCTATTTATCCAATTTCAAAAATTCAGTCAATATACATATTATTCAACTTTATGCACTGGTCACAAAATGTAACACTGATAAAATAGAAAAAGTCTACCAATGACTTCCATGGGAAATTGATCAAACATGCCATCAAGATGCTTAGCTAATGGTGATTTAGAAAGCAAAAGTTGGAAACAAAGTGGAAGGAACAATAGTTGGAAAATATGAAGCTGGCAATTGCATGAGAGTTTTGCAAAACCAATGACTGTTCAAAGAAAATATCTTTTCTTTCAACAATAATAAGGTGATGGTGCACATGGACTCCCCAGATGAATACATAGAAATCAAATTGCAGGAATACATAATGGAGAAGCACAATATCAATAGCTAAAACCAGACCAGGGTAGACTAGAACAGACCATCAGTATTCATATGAAAGTTCAGGAGAAAACTGAAGGAGATGAAAAGAAATGAACAGGAGTCAAAATTCGTACTTGTGTCTATCTCTCCTGAATTTTCAGATCATGTCAAAAATATGTTTGACATATTGAACACTAATGACAGAAAATCTGATAATCTGTGGGAAGACATCATGATCATCAGTAGTGAACAAAGCAAAAATAGATTAATAAGACAGGAAAGAAACAAAAGATCAAAGATGTTAGAAAATACTTTGAAACTTGATATTAATTGCAGATTAGCTAAAGCAATTGGAAGACATGATGAAG
Source organism: Nesogale talazaci (assembly GCA_004026705.1). Lineage (NCBI taxonomy): Eukaryota > Metazoa > Chordata > Mammalia > Afrosoricida > Tenrecidae > Nesogale > Nesogale talazaci. Next base: position 77,832 of record PVJH01005903.1, read on the forward strand.
TCAAACAGCTGAATAGAACATCTCAAAACGCAGTTCAAGAAGACAAAACCAGACATTGTAGCTAAATATGCAAGGACCTAGAGTTAGAAAACTAAGAGTTAGAAAACTAAAACTAAGAGTTAGAAAACTGAAGAACTTCCTCAGCATATGTGAAACTGAAAGAACTCAAGAAAATTGTCATACCTCAAGTTGCAATTTTGAAAGATTCTGTAGGAAAAATATGGAATGATGCATGTAGCATCAAGAGAAGATGGAAAGAACAGAGACTTCATTTTACCAAAAATAATAGTCAACGTTCCACAATGTCTGATAGTAGCAATCAAACAAGAAACAATGATATTGAATGACGAAATTGCACCCAAATTGAATGTATTATCCAAAAGCAAGGCTCCGGGAATTGAAGGAGGGTGTATCCATCAAAATGTTTTATAAATCTGAAGAATCATAGTAGTATTCATTCATCTATGTGAGGAAATTTCAAAGACATCTACCTGACCAAGAGATGCATATTTGTGCTCCTTTCAAAGAAAAGTGACCTAACAAAATGCTCAAAATACAGAACATTATCTCTGATATCACACACACATAGCATCTTAAGATCAATCAACAATGTTTATATCAGAGAAGCTGCCAGGAGTACAAGCCAGATTCAGAAGAGGATGTGGCACAAGAGATATTGATAATGTCAGAAGAATCTTGGCTCCAAGCAAGAAATATCAGAATGATGTTCGCTTTTGTTTCAATGACTATGCAAGGACATTCCACTTTGTGGACTATAGTAAACTGTGGATAACCTTGATAAGCATGGGAATTCCATCACTGGGCTCATGATGAACTTTTACATGGATTAAGAGGCAACTGTGTGAAAAGAACAAAGGGATACCACATCATTTAAAATCAAGAGAGGTGGGCTGAGCTCCGGTGGTGTAGTGGTTGAGTGCGGGACTGCGGCCTACTGGCTTGGCAGTTTAAATCCAGCAGCAACCCTCCAGGAGCAAGGCTGGGCCTCCCACTCCCACCAGAGGGCAGTGAAGCCAAAAAAAAAAAAAACAATCAATAGAAGTGTGTATCAGGGTTGCATCCTTACATCAAACTTGCACAATCTATATAATGAGCAAATCATCAGAGAAGATCAGAGAAGCTGGCTTATTTGAGAAAGAGTGTGGCATCTGGATCAGAGGAAGGTTTGTTAACAACCCACAGTATGCAAATGACACAACCTTGCTGAAAGCAAGAAGGAATGTAAACACTTGTTGATGAAGATCAATGATTATAGCTTTAGTGTGAATTGCAACTCATTACAAAGAAGACCGAAATTTGACAGTTGGATATTAAATGAAGAAGACCAAAGACAAATTGATGCATTTGAATTATGATGCTGTCCTAGAATATTGAAAGTACAGTAGCTGGCCAAAAAGATAATGAAGTCTGTCTTGGAAGGAATATGCCTGAGTGTTCCTGAGAAAAAAGGATGATGAGAATTTGTCTCAAATACTTTGGATATTAAAAGGACATCATGCTTGCACTCCCGTGGTGTAGTGAAATCTGGGAAGACCCTCAAGGAGATGAATTGTGACAGTTGTTGCAACAATGACCTCAAGCTAAGGACATTTGTGAGGAGAGTTCAGCAGTGGGCAGTGTTTTGTTCTTTTGTGCATTTATCTTTTCTAAAAATAAAATAATGCTTTTACCCTCAAATACTCAATTTTTGTAGAAATAAGGGTTGCTTACAGAAACAGAGACAACAGTGTGGCCATCTTATTTACCCTATGAAATAAGAAAGATTGCAAAGTGGAGGTAGGTGGCCATTTTAAAAATATATAATTCTGAGGAGCTAATAGCAAGAAGTTAAGTGGAAAGAAAATGTTTTGAGATTGGTGATGGCAACAAATGTGCAAATTTACTTTGCATACAATGGAAGTATCTATGGGTTGTGATAAGAGCTGTATAACCCCCTAATAAAATGATTATATATATATATATATTCCTATAACTCTTATCCAATGACAATAAAATTATTTTAATGAAAGGAAGTTGAAACTTATCTTTATTGGATAGCTCATCTGTTGCATTTACTTCAATGCCTTACAATTTCTTTGTCAAACAGTCCATATGTTCTATAAAAACATGTAAACAAAGCATCCATCTAGCTGAAAAATCACAAAACCGACATGGAAAAAACCCACCTCCTGTGCAATCACCAGGTGTCAATGGGATCAGGTATCAGGCATCAAAGAACAAAAAAAATATCATTACGAATTAGAAGGAGTATGGAGTAGAAACCCAAAGCCTACCTGTAGGCAACTAGACATCCCCTTCCAGAAGGGTTGCGGAGAGGAGGAACCAGTCAGGGAGCAGTGTAGCAATGAGGACACATATAACTTTCCCCTAGACCCCCGCCCCCTTTTGGGAGTGGGGGCCTCATACAACTCTTATCACAATCCATATACTCCTTTCCCCCACTATCATGCTTCCAATACTATCTTTGAAATCTGGCTAGACCAGAAGATGCTCTCTGGTACAGATAAGAACTGGAAACACAGGGAATCCAGGACAAAAAACCACTCAGGACCAATAAAGGGAATAACCATACCAGGAGGGGAAGGGAAAGGTGGAGTAGAAAAGGAGAACCAATCACAACTATTTACATATGGTCCCCTCCTTGGGGAATGGACAACAGAAAAATGGGTGAAGGGAGACATCGGACAGTGTAAGACATGGCAAAGTAATAATAATTTATAAATTATCAAGTATTCATGGGGGCGGGGCTTATATCCACGGCTCAAGAAGAAAACAAATGTTTTGAGAATGATGATGGTTTCCTTTTTTTTGGTGTTTTTTTTTTGGGGGGGGGGCATCACTGCTTTCTGGTGGTGGGAGTAGGAGGCCCAGCCCCACTGGTGGAATTGAACCTCCATCCCAGTGGGTCGCAGTCCCCACACAATCACTACACCACTGGGGCTCAGGCCCCTTTAGTTTCCTTTTTTGTTGTTGTTGAGAATGATGATGGTAACAAATGTGCTTGACACAATAGATGTATGTATGGATTGTGATAAGAGGTGTATGAACCCCCAATAAAATGAATTTTCATTTAATTATATAGATAAAATTTAATCTTTTTTTAATTTAAATAATTTTATTGGGGGCTTTTACAGCTATTATAACATTCAATACATCATCTGTATCAAGCACATTTGCCCACCCACAAACAAACCAAAACTATGGAAACAGGCAGGTACTGCTATTCAGTCCATTCAAATTCACAGTGACACAATAAGACAGTAGAATTTCCTCGCTTGAGTTTCTGGAATTTTCCATCGTTATAGAGGTTGAAGGGTCATCATTCTCACAGGGAGAGCCTAGTAGGTGCTCACCACTCATCTTGTGGTTAACAGTCAACAGGTACCCGCTACGCCAACAGACCTTTAACCAAAAGTAGCTTTCACTTTATTATCTTATCATCAGGATAAAACAATATTATCTCACTGTAAATTTCCAAATGTCTCCAAGTGAAATATAGTAAAGCAATACGCAGCTGTAGACAAACATTTTCCCATTGTGTTTAATGTACTATAATATACCACAAAGTATTAGAATGTCTCTTAAACAACCTTTCATCTATAGATGCAGTCTGCTGTATAAAATTTTCATATTTCATATACCTTCTGGCTGAATTTTATATCTTTGCACATTGGAAATGGATAAAATAACACTTTTTGCTCTTCCTTTTTTTGGAAGTTATATGCCTTCAATATAGGCAAATTGTTGCTGTTTAGGAGGCCACTATATTAAAGGAAATAAGTTGCATAATGAAATGCTTTTGTCCATACAATCCAAATATACATCATATCTTATTGTATCTTATAACTCAAAGCCTCATTCTTTAAAGACATTTAAAAAACCCTAAATATAATTTATAAAATATGGTCAAGTTAATGTAAATTTAATTATTATTTATATGATTCCTTTAGAGTATTAGTTAATAGGCATTTGTTTCAAAAAGACATCAAAGGAACAACTGCTATTGTTGAAGTCTCTCAATCTCAAAAATATTTATTTAAGCAACATTATATCAGAAATGGTCTTTGAGATATGATTAACATCATGCAATTAAATAATTCAGCCATATTAAGAAGACTTTATTTATTTATTTTTTTATTAAGAAGACTTTAAAACCCCAGATGCTATATCTTTTTGATAGCCAAGCTAATTTCTTCAGAGAAGTCTTTCACAAGGTGGGTCCTAAACCCTCCAGAGGTCAATGTTTGGCTTGAGGTAACTGGATTTGCAAACTCTTTTCATACTTCCTAATAAACATTTCTCTGAAGAAATTAGTCCCCCCCAGTCTTTTCGAGTATTCTAAGAGAAAGTCAAACTGACTGATAAAGATAGTCTGTTTCCTTGGAAAATCTTGACTAGTAATTATCTTCAGAAGTGAAGGAATCTGGAACCATGAAGATAACTCCTCTCTGGGTCTGAATGTTAAAAGAAACTTGTGGTAGGCTGAAATGTTTGTTAGGTGACCACCAAAATTTACTGCTTGTTGGTGAAAGCAGGAGAAATGCGACAATAAAGAGCCGGGTTGACTTTGGCCACTGACACCCGTGGACTTTGTTCACAGGAAATAGAGAAGACGAGAACAGGTTGACTGGACTGAAGTTCATGACCTAGCATGAGAGAGCTAGGCATGTTGAGAATTTGTTGGGACCTTGGTCTAAAGGAAGGCAACCAATGGCCACTGTGGGCGACCAATGGCCACTGTGGTGAGGCCAAGTGAAAAAGCCCATATTGAGTTGACCAGAACCCGACCAGAGGAAGAGGAACAATTTAAGTCTGTGACCTGGTGCATACCATTGCTGACTTTATGGATGGCCTGTCCTGATTTGACTTTGCTAATGGATGCATATCTTACAAGTTTCCAACTGGAATGAAGATTCTTCATGTTGAAAGATATGATTGTTTCCTCAGAGCATTGGGTTGGTGTAAGTGGGCAATATAGAAATTAGATATGCAAAATAGGGGAATGAAGGCATGAAGTGGTTGGCTTGCAAACTCTTATAGGTGGTGGAGTATATATTCATAGGATTGTAGGATCAATGTGTAGATATTTTGTAAGTACAACTGTAAGGCACAGGATATGTTTTGTTTCGTTCATTTATAGAATGTTATTTTTAAATGATAGCGACACATGTTGAATTGTATTCATTTTAGCTTTATCCTGTTAGGTATTGATATGATTTTATTGCTTATTTGAAGGTTACCTATGGTTACAGAGTTATGTGAAAGTGTGAAATTAACAAGGGGTGGTCAATGGTGGTTTTGTGCTCATGTTAATTTCATGATTGAGATGTAGGGGTGGAGTCTAGCCTATTAATCTGGAGATAGCCATTGAGTAGCCAATGAGGCCTCTGTGTGGTCATGGCTTTCTCCTGATATGTCAGAGAAATCTCACCATATTTCCCTCATGGAGATGAGAAACTATCTCCCTAGTTGTTGGGAATTAGTCTCAGAGACGATGAATCACGGAAAAGATAAGATGGCAGTGTCTGAGAAGCTGGAGGAGCCAGCAGAGAGACCACATGGCTTTGCCCTGATGGAGCGAGACCTCTGAAGCTGGGGTAGCCACATGGAGACCTCTGCCAGCGATGAGTTGCTTCTGCTGTTGATGGACCCTGAGCCCTGGAAGTGAGGAGCCATGGGGAGACCCCTGCCAGTGCCGGAATTCTGCACCCACTGATCTCTGACTTCATGAGTCTGAAGGAGACTTCATAGACTGATTTCAGGCATATGGGTTAATATCAGGTTTATGACTTTGAACTGGAATATGCTGGGATGCCTTCTCAGTATCATATTCCTTTTGTATATAAACCCTTTCCTTTTATCCATATAAGGATATGTGTTCCTCTAGTCTACCCAGACTAACACAGCCTGTTTCAATTATGGTTAAAATCCCCAAAAGGGTTTCATCCGTGACTTTACCCAGTGGACCCCTGAATGTGGATTTCATACATCTACTGTCATCCATACCCTTCTGCAAACATGCTCTTGTGGCATTGGGGGTGGTTTCAAACTGCTTCCCTTGCAGCTAGCAGTTCAGCACATCACCACTGCTCCCCCTGCCACCACCACTGATCCTTTCCTGATCATGCTCTGATCTGTCAGTCCTGCCAAGAAATTTTGTTTATTTGCTAGTGCATGTTAAATGGCTTACTCTATGAAGGCACAATTTTAACAAAAGTAGAAATCTATATCCTTTTCTGCAATTAAGCACTTAATTAAAAATGTCTGTTTTCTCTACACACTTCTGCATTCCTAAGGAGGAGGTACTACACTATCTGGGTAAAATACCCTTCAGATAGTCAAACTGTTCAACACGGCAGCATTGCTCCTTCCGACACAATTTTCCCTGCTCATAAAAAAATGAAAGTTTACTTTAGCATTTAAAAAGTGAAGAAAAGAAGCTTTGTAAACCAGGCAGAAAAAACAAAAACCTGAAATAGTGGAAAATATAGAAGTCTTACCCTACAGATAAAACAATTACTATTTTCAAGAATGAAAAAAAGAACATAACAACAGTATTCAAATGTTATAAAAGAATAATAGGAGAAATACTATAAAACATTTAAACTAACAGCTATGAAACAGGTATTTTCTAAAGCCCAGAAAGATGAGGCTTTCAACTCCCATAAAGAGTTACAGCTTCAGAATGCCACAAAAGTGGTCTTGCCTTCCCTATCACATTGTTATGAGTCAGAATTGACTAGATATAGTAAGAGAGTTACTTACCCCCAAATTTTAAAGCCCAAATAGAACAAAGGTAAAAGCCTCTTTCTTTAAGGAGAATTTTGTCATATTTCTTCTAACAGTAATGAGTTCAGTTTTTGATAGTCTGCATTCAATGTTTTCAGTAACAACATGGCTTAACAAATTACTTATTCTTTTATCTTCCTTTGCCACTGAACAACTTTCACCTGCACATTAGCAACTGAAAGAACATGTTTGTGTCAGAAGCAACATCGCGCATAAATGACAAGTTCCTGTTATAAAACATTAATGAGGTATTCTGCAGAACACTTGCTCAGTCTTGCTAAGTAAGATGCCGTCTATTTCTTTGCTGCAGCTTCTATACATCATTATTTGTCTATCAGTTTGTCTTACTGTTGTGGCTTCTCTGTTGCTAGAAACTATGTCACTGGTATTTTGAATACCAGCGAGTGACCCCAAAGAGAATGAGTTTAAGCAGATCTTCCAGGCTAGTAACATGCTATCAAGAAGGAATTGGTTGTCCACTTTAGGAAAATTATCCACTGAAAACCTTATGAATAGCACTAAAACACTGTCAGACACAGAAAGCCTAATGAAATAACGCAGACTATTGTCAGAAATAGTGCTAGAAGTTGAGCCCTTCAGGTCTTAAGGCAATCAAAATATGACTTGGAAGAACTGCCATCTCAAATTTCAGTGAGCCATAATGATGTGGACACAGAGTTATCATCTTCAGTAACTTCACTGACATATGGTTCCTGATTCAAAATGAGAATAAGCAAGTTACAAACATCTACAAATAATCAGAAATTCAAATGTACCAGGTATGAGTCTGGGAAAGTTGGAATTTGTCAAAATTGAAATGGAGCACATAAAGATTGATATCCTAGACATTAGTGAGCTGAAATGTATTAGTATTGGCCATTTTTAACCATACAGACTGATGGTTTACTACATTCTGTATGACACAATCAAGAGGATTGATATTGCATTCAAAGACAAAAAGACATTTTCAGCTCTATCTTGAGGCACAATGCCTTGTGGGATAGAGTTATATCTATCCAATTTAAAATAAATCCAATCAATACAGATATTACTTAAATTTACACTCCAAGCACAAAAGCTAGTGAGACAAAAATTTTAAATTCTACCAAAGTTTTCAATCCAAAATTAATAAAATACTTATTTAAGATGTATTGATAAATTGTTAATACTTTGAATGCAAAAGTTCATAACAAAGAGGGAGGAAGAGTAGTTAGAAAATACAAATTTGGTTATAGAAATGAAGTAAAGGATGGCATGATAGTATTTTGCTACACCAATGATTTGTTTATAGCAAATATTTTTCCAACAACACAAAAGAGAACTATACACATGGACATCTCCAGATGAAATGTACAGAAATCAAATTGAGTATATCTGTGAGTTGACATGAAGTAGCTGATAATCAGTAGCTAAAAGTAGACCAAGGGATGACTGTGAAACAGACAATGAATTGCTCACATGTAAATTCAGGTTGAAGATGAAGAAGATTAAATCAAGTACACAAAATCCCAAATATGACCTTGAGCCTATTCCACCTGAATTTAGAGACTATCTCAAGGATGATTTTCACATAGACCATGGATGAAAGAAGATCTGTTGAGCTCTGGGAGGATATCAACACCATCATTGATAAATGTGTTAGTCAGGGTAAACTAGAGGAACAAATTTCAAAGACACACATATGGATATAAGGAATGAGTTTATATTCAAGAGGAACAGGACTTTGAGAAAACATCCCAGCCCAGTCTAGCTCAAAGTAACATATGGGCATTAACCCATATGCCCCAAATCAGTCCATAAAGTCTCCTTCCGACTTACAAAGTCACAGGTCAGTGGGTGCAGAGTCCCAGCACCGACAGGGGTCTCCCCATGGCTCCTCACTTCCAGGGCTCAGAGTCCATCAACAGCATCCCGTGGTGGCAGAAGCTACTGATCTCTGGCAGAGGCCTCCATGTGGCTGCCCCAGCCTCAGAGGTCCAGCTCCATCAGGGCAAAGCTGTGCGGTCTCTCCGCCGGTTACTCCAGTCTCCTGGATGTCGCCATCCTGTGTTGTCTGTGATTAATCATCTCTGAAACTAACTCCCAACAACTGGGGAAGATAGCTTCCCAGAAATCTTACGAGAAAGCCATGCCCACATAGAGGCCTCATTGACTACTCAATGGTTATCTCCAGATTCACAGGCTAGACTCCACCCCTGCATTTCAATCATAAAATTAACTTAAGCACATGACTGCCACAATAAAGAAAGCAAATGACATTAAAAAGACAGGAAATATTATGTTGAGACACAAAACCCAGCTGTAAGGTATTTGGACATTTCCTCTCAGAAGGGCCACATGGAAGGGATGATATCTACAGTATAGCACTGATGAAACACATAGCTATTCTCTATTTCACCAGTTCTCAACCTGTGGTTCGTGACCTCTTTGGGGGTCAAATGACCATTTCACAGAGGTTTTCAGATTCATAACAGGAGCAAAATTATGGCTTTGAAGTATCAATGAAAATAATTTTATGAATGGGGGAGGTCACCACATCATGAGGAACTGTATTAAAGGGTTGTAGCATTAGGAATTGTGCTAGTTCTAGTTATTATAAAAAACAGTTCTAGTTCTTTGATATTTCCTTCCCTTTTAGGGTTTTTATTTGTTTACCTCATTAATCATTCTAGACTTTCCTATGTTTATAAGTGTAATTAAGAGCATTCAATACATGAAAGTCAAAATAGATAACCCTTCAAAAACAGTTATAGGAGTAATTTTTTTTTAAAGTAAAGGAAAAAAGTGGGGGAAGTGCTGATAGCATTGATGACTGTATAATGCCACTCAAGAGTAGTGGACAACCAAATGTTATGTGATAGTATAAAATATTTATAATGTAAGATATGGCACATAAATAAATACACAAATAAAGGAATGTTCTAAAGGGCAGGGTAGGAGAGGAAAGGATAAAGGAGAGTTGATATCTAGCAGCTTAAGAAGAAACAAAATATTTCGTAGTAACAATTGTACAATACTACTTGATCTGATTGAATGATGGAATGCTATGATATCTATAACAGCTCCCAATAAAATTATTATAAATAAGTTAAAACTAGAGAATGTTGCTGAAAGAAATAAAGAAAAACTAAGTGGGGAACAAAATGACAGGAAAGACAGAAAAGATGAAAGTTGATATCGGAAAAGACTCTGAAACTTCCCCTTAATCATAGAGTACCTATGGCAAATGAAAGAAATGATGACATCAAAGAGGTGAGTAGAATATTTAAAAGGTCAGATAAAAAGGACAAAGGCAAATATAATGAAATGTGCAAGGACCTAGTATTTGAAAAAGAAAAGAGGAGAACTTGCTCAGTGTATCTGAAACTGAATTAACTCAAGAAAATATTTAAGCCTTGAGTTGAAATTTTGAATGAGTCTGTAGGCAAAGTAATGTAGCATGCAGAAATCAACAAAAGAGAATGTAAAGGTTATCCAGTTAGTGTATCAAAACAATTAGTCAACATTCCACCATTTCAAGAGCCATTATATGAAAAATAACAAGTGCTGTTTAAGGAAGAAGTTAAAACTTCAGTGAATGCATTCTTCAGTGAATGCATTAGCCAAAAATAAGGCTCCAGAAATTGATGGAGTTCTCATTGAAAGATTTTTATACCTACGGGTAAATCAATGGCAGCACTCACTAGTCTATGCCAGGATATCTGGAAGTTAGCTATGTCCAATTGACTGGAAGAGATCTATATAGTGCCCATTCCAAAGAGAAGTGACCCAATATAATGTTCAAACTATAGGACAATATCACTGATATTGCACACAAACAAAATTTTGCTTAAGATCATCCAACAACAGTTTCAGTAGTACTCTGAAAAGAAGCTGCCAGAGTGTTCAGGCTGGAGTGAGAAGAGGATATGGGATATCATTGCTGATGTCAGATGGATGTTGGATCAAAATAGAGAATACTTCAAAGGTTTTCATTTGTGTTTCATTGACTGTGCAACAGCATTAGACTGTGTGGACCATGGGCAGTGTGGATAGTCTTGAGAGGAATGAGAATTCTAGAACATGTCATAGTGCTCCTGAGGAAATTGTACATGGTTCCAGGGGTAGTTGTGTGAACAGAACAAGGAAATGTTACATAGTTTAAAATAAGGAAAGGTGTGCATTGGGATCGTAGCCTTTCACAACACTTGCTAAATCTATGCTGAGCAAATCATTAAAGACACCTGATTCTATGAAAAAGTATATGGCATTAGGATTGGAGGACGGTTTATGACAAAATGTTGCCTCCTGCAAGTGAAGATGCAAGTGAAGATTAATTGAATCACTTTCTGATGAAGATCAAGCATGATAGCCTTAAATATTAATTAAAATTCAAAGTAAAGTAGACCAAGATCCTCACAAATCAACAAATAGGTAGCATCATGATAAATGGAGAAACAGTTGAAATTGTCAAGGATTCTGTTCTGCATTAATTCACAACCATTGCTCATGGAAGCAGCAATCAAATGATCAGAAGAACTACTGCATTAGGTAAATCTGCTGCACAAGACCTCTTTAGAGTGCTGAGAGGCAAGGATGTTACTTTGAAGCCTAAAGTGAGCCTGGCCCAAGCCAAGGTATCTTGCATCGCAATATGTGCATGTAAATATTAGACATTGATTAAGGAAGACTAAGGAAACATCAATACATTCGAATTGTGGTGCTGGAGAAGAGTACTATTGAAAGTACCATGGACTGCTACGGTAGCAAACCGATCTGAATTCAAAGATAAAAGGAGAGAGTGCACTTCAGACTAAAGGCTGGCCAAGAATTCATCTTACATTACTTGGACTTGTCAGAAGATACCAGTCTTTGTAGAAGGACTTCATGCTTGGTAAAGTGGAAGGGTGGCAAAAAGAGGAAGGTCTTCCATGGGATAGATTGACGCAGTGATTGCATCAATGGACACAGGAGCAGAAAAGGTTGTGAACATTGCATAGGACCATGCAATTTCTTGTGCTGTGTGTGCAGGCTCACTGTGAGTTGGAGTGGACTGGATAAACCCAACAACAACAAAACAACAACAACAGCATATTGTTGAAGCCATATAACATGTCTACAAATATATGGATTAGAACTATTTGCCAGAATATTGGAAACCTTAAAAAGCTCTCAGTAGTCTTTTAAATTGCTGCTTACTCAAAAAAACAATTCTTATACAATCACTAATTCGAATGGTATGATAGAGGTAGAAGAGCTATTTAACTGTTTTGTAATATTATCTCAATTTCTTAAATAATAGCTTATTTCTTACCTGGTACAAATTGATGTATAGTTTCTAGACTCAAATAAAACATATATTTATTAAATTATGTGTTCAGATTTCCCTTCAAGGCAGATAATTATAAATTCAATTAAGACAAAATATTCTCTTCTCGTTTATCTTGTTTAATGATGTTTGAGGTAAACATGTTTCAACAAATAAAATTGATATTATTTTGTGAACTACTGTCTACATTTATCGATAAATCTGTTTTCTCTGGAGTGTTCCATCATTAATGTGATTTTGTCACACAAGTGTATTTGTGACTTAAATTATAAAAGCTTATGCAATGAATTCATGCCCCAAACTTATCTTAAAAATATTGAAATGGCATTTTAATTAGGTAAAGATGTTCTAAAGCTATCGTTATCACAGAGATGGTATTTAAAACTTTTATTTAAGATGATATCTCCCAAAGTGGGCAATTGCACTGCTGAATGAGCTACTGTTTCTACAAAATGAGATACCTGCATTTTATCCAGGATTATGGGCTAACTTTTAAAATTTTTTAGTTGCTGGGGTATGTTGGACTTTGCTGAATATCTTTTCTTTCAGCTCAAATAAGTTTGTGAATCTATAATTTCAGGGATTGGAAATGAATTTATATGAAGAAGTACTTACATATAATAATACTGAGATACTATATAGACAGTGCGTCTTCTTTTCCCAACTGATATATATCCAAACTCCAGGAGTGATAAAAAGTAAACTGATCCTTTGCTAATAGACTTTTCAAAGATTTTAATATATTGTTTCTGCAGCATTTCTAAGCTTACATGATTATAATAACCTATTCTCAAGTAAAAAATCATTGGATTCACATACAATAGAATGTTCTTTGAGAATTGTTTCAAAAAATTTGCAGTGCCAATTCAAGCTAAGCTGTCTCAATGTTTATTATGGTTTTAGACTTGGAAAGAATGTCACTGACAGATGGCGTTGTCAGGTCCAATATCCTAAGGCATTATCATGGCTGGCTTTTTTGAGGGAGAAGACTGAAGCTAGTTCTTTGTGATGAGTTCACAAAGAAAAACCAGCCATTGGAGGTTTTTTTTGGGGGGCGGGGCAGAGGTGTGGTGAGCGTGTGTGTGTGTGTGTGTGTGTGTGTGTGTGTTTCAATGGCTTGTATCAGTACTGTGGCCTGACTGAAGGTGTTGCGTGCCTGTCTAACCTTACATCTGATTGATTGCTCATGGCAGATTCCACCATGGAATTGATTACATTGTGCCGGATCACCTCATGGAGAATGGTTAGGTTTGAACTGCCAAACTACTTAAAATCCTGGCCCATACAAGCTGACACTAAGCTGAATGATCACAGGTACATGATTCATAGCTTTTCTTAATATAGTCAGAGAGTAATATAACATACAAACTCATATCTTCCCAAGCATCCCCTATCTTCCCACGCCAAACACGAGGCAACTACTGACTTCTTTTTCTTTCTATACATTTGTTTGGGGCCAGTGCCTTTTAGGGCTACTGTGAGCTTTAGGTTTTTCCTATGAGTGATAGATCTACCACCTTGCATTTCTGCATATACTGAAGAAGATATGGTAACATGTTGTGGTGGTCATGTACTTATGTTAATATAATGATTGAGATGTGGGGGTGGAGTCTAGCCTGTTAATCTGGAGATAGACATTGAGTAGCCAATGAGGCCTCACTGTGGGCATGACTTTCTCCTGAGACTTCTGGGAAATCTCATGATATTTCCCTCATGGAGATTAGAAGCTGTCTCCCCAGTTGTTGGGAGTTAGTTTCAGAGACAATGAACTATGGACAAGACTCTGTCATCTGGTTTACTGTTGGTGACCTGCTTTGCTGCTTGCTGCCTGTGTCTGGATAGTCTGAATTGCTTTATAGAGGACTACTTAGTGACCTTCAAGACTCCAAGGACTGCCAGTCTGCTAGCTGTCTCACGCAAGTGAGTTGCCCCAAGTCATTTATACTGCTTTATAGATTAGTTAACTGTTTATTTCTTATCTTATATACCCTTTTACAATATAAATATATAAAGAGAATCACTAGTATCCCGGTTTTGTTTCTCTAGAGAACGCTGTCTGACACACATTTAGAACACATTATTCCAAATTTCTAGAAAGAAAGTTATCCTAGTTACATAAGAGTATATCATTATTTCTATAACTAAATTATTTTTCATATTTCTCATTGGCATACATAATAATATAGTAGATACCTTTAATATGAATGACTACCATCTATCAAATATACATTCTTCTCATTGTGCTCTTGTGTGCTGAGTATGGTGGTTATTCCCAGATTGTTCAAGAAGCTGAAGCTTGACCAAGCTAGACAATTTTCTAAGTAATGGATATGAGATTGAAAGTCAGGTTTGTTGGACACCATCCTATAGGACATTGCTAAATAGCCTATTTTCCCTGCTTGTGAATTATTGCTAGTATTTCAGTGTTTTTCCTTAATATAGATTTCCTATTACCTTACCCATTTCTAATTTTTTCCCTCAGAAGTAAAAAAAAAAACAAAACAAAAACAAAAACAACAAAAAAAAAAAACACCTCATTGCCTTCAAGTTGATTCCAGCTTATAGTGAGCCTGTAGGGCAGAACAGAACTACAACTCTTCCAGGAGTGTAAATATTGGTTTTCTCCTGGGGAGCACCTGCTGGTTTTGAACCGCTAACCTTCTCAGTAGCAGCCAAATGCATAAGCTTTGTCACATGAGTCTTTCCTAGAAACTAGGAAAATACTTGATCAGTATAGATGTGATATTTTACATTTCAGTGACCTATTTATAAACATGGCTTTGGTATATTCTTTGGGGGAATACTATTAATTTCATAAGTAAAACCATGAACATCTGTTCTTTTTACCCTATGCTGATCTCCTTTATCTGCTTGTAGTAAAAATGTCATATTGTTTCTCTCAGGGAGCTAAGTAAGAATTTGGAAATTGTCTTCACTTATGAAACTACTAATCAGTAAGGTGCCAGATCCCTTTCAAGCAAAGAGGAGACATGACCTAAGCTCAGAGGAAGCAGTGCCCCTTCTCTCTAGGCTTTGAATTTGGATAATAAAGCTAACACCACAAGTGCATGAGGCTGTGTTGGGGGTTGGTGATGGGGAAACACATAGAGGCCCATTCCAAAAAGTATGGACTCAGTAACTTCAACAGTGATTTTCAGTTACCTTTAGAGTCTTCTCAGATCTGTCTTTCCTGAGAATTGAGTCTTCGTTTTCGGTTTTCATCTGTGTTAATTTATATTTTTAAATATCTATTTTCTTTACTTAAGTTAGCTGAATTATGTTTCTATAGTACTTGCTAAAGTTTAACTATTCATATTTACTGTCATTTTCTTTCACAAAACACTTTCCTTGCCTTCAATTTGTGCTTTCTATATTTTCACATAATTTTTTTAAAGATTGCACACATACTATGGGATGCCTAGGCCAAGATTACAAATCTCTTAGTACAGTTATTATTCAACTGCTGATCAGTGGGACTGATCACAAACTCTATTTTTGTCAAGATTTGGCCATTTCAGATTCAGGGTACTCTATGCTATCAGATAATATGACTCCCTGTGTCCAATACAGCTGTAAAATTTTCTGTACACAAAGTTTCCCCAAGTACATTCCTCAATTCATGCCCAGAAGAAAGCATATAAATCTCAACATCTGTTTACTAGAGACTCAGAAAAAAAAAGATAATCAAACATGGTTGTGTGGTTTTGATAAGGCAAGGAAGCGGATTGGACTGACATGTCAAGGCTTTTCCAAGTTGTGAAGACTAGAAGACCTTTACCTATGCATCTAACACACTACACACACAGCAGATCATGACTAGGGGAAGCCAAGCAAGCATGTTCTTCACAGCATTTCAGTAAGCACACACACATACACACACAGTCCATGCAGGAATGAGAAAAATGTTTTCCTTGGTTCAAGATGAACAGAGGGGGTATGCTCATCCTTCTGAGATTGTATTCATATTTGTGGTTCTCATTTACATAATCTGGGTGGTACAGAAGATCTCAAAGCCTTTATTTTAGTCTAGAAAAGTCTTGAATAAGGAGTGCTGTGGGAATCTGGCAGCACCAAATGAAAATCCTCTCTGAAGAAACATACTTTCAATGCAGTTTACAATTTTTTTTAAAGAACAAATGGGAAAACACATGAAAAGTTTCCTAAGTCAATGATAAGCACCCAAAAAGAGACATCAAGAAAAATTCCAACTTGTTTTAAAATTATTGGAATTCTCTGATCTATATTTTAAGCACAGCTAATTTAATTCATGGTAGAAATAAGAGACAAAGTAAGAGATAACTAGAGAGAAGATGAAATATCAAAATGATTAATCAGCTTTGGAAAAATATTTAGAAATGACAAAATAGCAATCTGTAAAATTTAGACTGATTCAATAGCAGCGTTGATTAAGCACTGACAAAGCACTTAAAGATATTTGAGTTTTTAAATTATATATTGGAAATAACTCCATTGGTGTCGATCAGAAAGACAAAAAGAGTTTAAGTTATAGAACATATAGAGTTAGAAAAGTAACAGTATATCTTGTTTCTGTGTGAAGGGGAACATAAAATAAATTATGAATATTGAAAATCTGCAACATCTGTTGAAAGACACCAATGATCAGATAAAAGGAGCTCCACATACCCCAAGTGGGAAAACAAAGTGAAAAGTAGTAACAAAAAGAAAGAGGCAAAAAAAAGGGGCAACAGTTAGAAAATACAGTCCTGATGATAGAAATGAAGCTGGGAATTACATGATAGTTTTTCAGGACCAATGATTTCCTTTAAAATAACATTGTTTGGTAGCACCCACACACACAAAAAAAACATAAGAAGTTGAGAGGAAAAATTCACAGGAATCATTTTGTCTAACCTTTACAAGAATAAATGATGGAGAAGCTCATTAGTAAGATCCAAAATGAGACTAAGGTTCACTTGGAACAGATCACCAAGTACACGTAAACAAGCTCTTGTTGAAGTTGAAGAAAATTAAAACAAATTCAGGAGAGCCATAATATGACCATGGGTTTATGCCACCTGAATTTCAAGAAAATCTCAGAAACAAATCTAGCCCATTGAATAATAATGATAAAAGACCTGATCAGGTGTGAGAAGACATCAAAAGCATCATATAAGAGTAAAGAAAAAATCCATTAAAATATCAAAAAGAGAAGATTAAATCAGATGACATAAAAAAATTCTGAACCTTGCTCTTCAACATGGAGTAGGGAAAGTTGACAGAAGAAATGATAAAAACAAAAAAGCTGGATAGAAAATTTCCAAAAGCAGCTGGAAAAGACAAGGTAAAGTGTTGTTGTAAAATGTCCAAAAACCTGAAAACAACTAGAAACAGGACAATGCTCAGCATATCATTCACTGTAATAACTGAAAATTTAAATCAAATCTCCAGTTACAATATTGAATTTTTCTATGGACATAATATTGAAAGAACCAGGAGGCACCAAAAGAAGCACAAAGTCACTATACTGAAAACAACAAACAAAAACAAAATAACCAAAAAAAAAAAACTAGTCAGCATCCAACTGTTTCAAATGGAGCATATGATCGAGAAGGAATTGTAAAGCCCAAGCTTCAGTCAAGGCATTAGTGAAAAGCAAGTCTGCAGGGATTGGTAGAATACCAATGGAAATATTTCAACCAATTGACAAAGCACTAGAAATATTAAATATCATTAATGGCACATACAAGTAAAATGTTCCTGAAGATAATGTAGGAAGGGTTGCAGTAATATCTCAGCGGGAGATGCCAGAAATTCAAGATAGATTCATGCCGGGTTGTGGCACAAAGACCATAATTGCTGATGGTAAATGAGTCCTTACTGAAAGTAGAGAATACCAGATGTTTACTTGTGCTTTACTGACTACACAGAGATGTAAATATGTGGATAAGAATACAGTATGGAAATTATTGAGAACAGTGATTCCATAAGACTTCCTTTTTCAGATAGGGAACCTATATATAGACTAAGAAGCAGTTGTTTGAACAGAACAGGTGAATACCTCATGGTTTAAAATCAAGAAACGTGTGTCATGGTTGCATTCTTTAACCATACTTAATCAATGTGTCTTATGAGTAAATAATTAAAGAAGCTGGACCAAATTAAAATGAATAGGGCACTGGGATTAGAGGAAGTCTTATTAAATACCTACTCCAGCTAAATGACACATTCCTGCTTATTGAAAGTGAGGAGGACTGGAAACAGTAGTTGATGAAGATCAAGAACTTCATTCATCAGTATGGATTGCTACTCAATGCAAAGACATCTAGAATCCTCACAATTGTACCAATGGATAATATTCTGACAAATGGAGAAGAGACATAAGTTATCAAAGTTTTCATCTTGCTTGGATACAGTCAGTACTTAGGAAGCAGTAGTAAAGAAATGAAACCAGGTGTCTCAAAGGGAAAATATGATCCACAAGAACTCTTGAAAGTCTGGAAGGTCAAATGTATCACTTTGGAGACTAAGGAGATTCTGACCCAAGCCATGGTACAGGTATCATAAGATTTGGTTAACTGTTTTGAATTCCCAATCTGTTATGATACACAAAATTGATTGCATTTGCAATTCAATAAAATAGAAATGAACATCATCTTAATACATATGATGTTCAGCCAAGATCAATTTGAATTTAGCAGTGAAATCCTTTGTGCCAGGAATAGAAGCCTGGGTTATGTAGTAGTTACTTTGGAATGCTAAGCACAAGGTTACAAAACCAGCAGTTCAAAACCACCAGTGTTTCTGAGGGAGAAAGATGAGGCTCCTAATCCCCTAAAGGGTTACAGTCTCAGAAATGCACAAGGGCAAGTCTGACCTTTCCTACAGGATCAATATGAATGAGAATGCATTTGACGGCAATGATTTATTTATTTATTTTTGTTATCCCTTGTGCAATGTCCTCTTCTGAATATGACTTGAGTTTCTGGAAACTTCCTTTCAATGTAGTGCTGCAACCATTTTGAATTATCTTTGGCAAACTTTCATTTTCATGTGATACTAATGATATAATTTATGTATCCTGTTTGGTCACTGTGTCAGTCTGGGTTGTGTAGAGAAACAAATTTTGTGACACCCACTATGTGTAAGAAATAGCTTTATATCAATAAGTAATTATATATCAAGAAGGCATTCTCTGCCCAGTGCAAGTCAAGTTTGTAAATCTCATGCTAGTGAATAATTCCCACTTTAGACTCCTGTAGCCACCTGTTTGTGATGCAGGATGGTGAACCAGGATGCAGGAAGGTCACAGCCAGTGAATGCAGGCTCATCGATCCAAAGTCAGTGGAAGTGGAGCTTTCATGATTGGCAGCAGAGTCTCAGCAAGCAAGAAGGAACAGGGGAAAAGACAGAGGGAGGGCAACCATATTCTCTCAGCAGGAGGCTGTAACCTGAATGACCCCATCCCTACACCTCATAAAAATTCAAGTTGACACAAAATCATCTAATTAACACACTGACATTTCTTTGGAATGGGCATATGCATGGATCACTTCCATTTCATTGGCAAGGTAGCTGTCTTCCAAATTTTTTGGCATGGACAAGTAATCATGTCAATGCTGTATCAGTTTGTTGAAAAATTTCAAGTATTATTCTGTCAGGCCTTGGAACTTTATTTTTGAGAATTTTTTTGTACTGCTTCAATGTCTTCCTTCTATCTTCCTGGCTTTTGATCATATGTTAATGCTTAAATGCCAACCAATTTCTTTTGGCAGAGTGCCTGTGTGTATTCCTTCCGTGTTCATTTGATGTTTTCCTACATTATTTAATAAAATGGCATGGGGGTATTTTTAGGCTATGACCAATATCTGTCTCCTCAAAGACAATATATAAAAGTCATAAGGCAACGGATTAATATACCTAAAGTTTAAAAATAAAATAACTGCTCTCCAAGAATCATTACTAATGTAATATAGGTCAATGATGAAATGAGAATAAGATTTTGTAGTGGGAAATAGTTGAGTGTTCAATGTCCATGAATTTCCAAAGGAAATTCTAAAAGAATGAAGATCTCAGGCAGAACAAAAGTGCTATATGATGCATGAAGATGTAGAAAGAAAGAAATTATAAACATCCGAAGAAAATTCTACAAACCTTAATTGTAGGAGAAAATACTGAGTCGGTCAACAGTAATAATATTAATATATTTTGTAGTTAAACACTACCTGGTGTATAAACTAAAATGACTCTTTTAAAATTATCATTGTCATATTCAGAGGTATTGAAATTTAATTAAATATTAAAATAATTAAGACAGTATGAATTACAAATATGTAGATGGAAAAATAATAGTTAAAAGTTATCAAAAAAGAAAAATAAATCACGAAAGAAGTAAATATACCAAAAACTATAGTGCTGTGGTTGTTAGGTGCTGTTCACATGGTTAGGACTCATACGGAATCTATGCCCAACCAAATGAGCCATTGCAAGATCCCACTCTAGCCCTGGAACGTTGTTATGTTTGAACCCATTGTTGCAGCCACCAAATGTATCCAACTTGTTGAGGTTCTTTCTCTGTTTTTGCTCCCCCTCCACTTTACCAAGCATGATCTCATTCTCCGGGAACTGGTCTTTCCTGTGGATCTGTTCAAACTACATGGAATGAGGTCTTGCTATCCTTGCTTCAGAAGGTTTGACCCCAAATCTCCATTCTTAATTGCAAACACTTAACACTTTGTGTGAATCCCAGAAAGATTTTAAAAAATCATAACTTAAACACCATAATCACACTAGCAGAAATAAAACTAGATTTAGTAACAGATAAAACTAATGCCAAGGGCAACATGAAGGCTGTAATTTCTTGCTTTGCAAGAAATAATTTGTATGAAGAACTAAAGATGGCCTGATTAAATTAGCATAACATCTGGTCATTGCTCTAAATCAATATTACATTTCAGATAAACAGCAGAAGGTACAATCTTTCTTCAAAGCAACAGTTAAAATAAGAGTACTTCTTCATAGAAAGGTTCTAAAATTTTGTTTTGTTTTGTTTTAAGACATGCATGGGAAACACATATGTCTGGATGACTGGGAGAAGCAAACACCCTCTAAAAGAAAATAAGAACAGGCATATTTAGGTTATTGAAAAGTAATTGTGTATGGGAGCGCATTGTAAAATTTCATTTTCCCTTTCTATGAATACTAACTACAGCTGATTCTCAAGAGAGAAACTGTAGAAGCTGTATCATTGTTCAGGAAGCAGGAACTGGCTTTTGATAAAAGGTTTCCCTTTCTCTTCCACAACGCATCTGGGACTGTCACACTTGATTACTGTAATATTTATGTATTCTAGCTTTGACGTACAATTGAGCATTATAACACATTTAATACTGGAAAAATTTTGGCTAGGATCAGATATTTTTAATAAATTGGAAGACAGCCTATTTTGTTTCATCTGAAATCAAGAAAGAATGCCAGGTTGGTTACTAAACCTCTGTTAGCTACATTTTCAAAGAATGTTTGCAACTTTTTTGAATGTGAGTCCAAAAATCCTTAAATATTAGAGTATAAAACTAAAATGAAAGTGGTCCGTTTTTACAGGCTAAATTAGGAATAGTATCAGATTCCTGACCTTGTGTCTATGAACAGAAAAAAATTAATTACTTTTTTCTTTGATGAATATAGAGATAGAAATTCTAGTGCTCTGATTCGAGGTAATTTTCCAAATTTCCCCTAGCAATATACCGATGTTCATCTTTCCACTTATTACAGTTAGTAAATTGGTGGTGACATATTATCTTTGTGTTTCTATAGAACAGGAGTGGGAATGATCCAGCTCTCTGGCTGTCTGAGGCCCATGAAATTATCGGGACCTGCTACCATCACATGGCTCACCAAAGAAAAGCAGTTCTAGACCTCCCATTAGGGGTGAGTTAATGAAATGTTTGATCGAATGTAGCAGGCCACATTTTCACTTGGGCAATTTTATTTTGCCTGTAATTGATGTTATAGATATCTAAATGGTTCTTGATAAAAAAAAAAATGTTTCCCACCCCTGCTATACATAATAGTTGACCCTTCATAGTTAATTTCCTCCATAATTATTTTGACCTTAAATAAGAGTAGTATTCAGAATCTGAAATAAATTTAAATTATTAGAACTGGTTACTTTGTGGTTTTAAAATTTTGCCCATTTTTTTATTAATGTTTTTTTCATGCTTGTGTTGTTAGTGTTTTTAAAATTACAGACATCAATACATTATTTGTTGCCTATATTACCCACTTCATTTATTATTTTTCTATGATTATTTTTGTTTAATATCATTTACTATAAAATATTTATTATTTATGTTTTCAAAGAAGGGTGTCTTATTTGTATATGCATATAAAGATACCCCAGAGCTTCAATATTGATTGCATCTAGTAGTTAAAAATATTTATGACTGATCCCCGGTGGCATAGCAGTTGTGCACGGAACTGCGGCCCACTGGGATGGAGGTTCAATTCCAGCAGTGGCTCTACAGGAGCAAAGGCTGGGCCTCCTACTCCCACCACCAGAGGGCAGTGATGCACCCCCAAAAAAATTGACTCCCAGATTTTCCTCTAAGTATTTAATTATTTTTCAAATCAAACAAACAACAAAAGCAACACACTCTTTTAAGTGAGTGATCACTTATTTCCTAGTATACCTGTTTGTGTTGCCCATGTTGCTTGTGTACCCCTTCATTTCCTGATCTATGGCTAAATATTGAAGAGATATTCATTGTCCCACCCAAAGTAACTACTTTGCATATATTTGAATCTACTGCTAGAGGAACCCAGATTAAAATATCCTTTTATATATTTTCTTAAAGTTTTTGCATATTCTATTTTGAAATCTCCTTTACATTGCAGTACATTTAAAACAAAGAAAAACCAAGCAAACCTTTCTCTCTTACTATTTTAGTAAGTTATTGCAAAAACCAAAAGGTCATCAAGTGAATTCTGACTTGTGGTGACACGCTAGAACAGGACAGAAATACTCCCCAGGTTGTCCTAGGCCTTAACTTTGAAGGGAGAAGATCGACTCATCTTTCTTCAAAAGTAAGCCATCAGTCCTTAAAAATAAAAAGAAAGGGCTGAGCCCCGATGGCGTAGTGGTTGTGCACGGGACTACGGCCCACTGGGATGGAGGTTCGATTCCAGCTCCACAGGAGCAAAGACTGGGCCTCCTAATCCCACCACCAGAAGGCAGTGATGCATTAAAAAAAAAAAAAGAAAAAGAAAATGTGTATATTGGAATTGCCAATCCATACAACAGCAAGAAACGGAAAACCCGATTTTCATAAAAGCAAATAGATTATCATGTTCAATAATCTTGCTGATTAGATAACTAGAAGAATTCTATCTATAGGTGGAAATATGTAAGATCATTTAAATTTAGGACATTAAAAACAAATTAGAGATTATAACTTGTTGAATATGCAAATACTATCGTTAAAAGTAAAGCACATAATTACTTGTGAATTCCAGGGATGGCAGGTTATTTATCTGATTTCAGAGTCTGATATTAAAGCTGATTCCTGTTTGGTTTGTAGCTGTAAGCAATGCACTTGAACAGAGAGATAATTGTGAGTCTGGTTCAGAAGGCTGGGGAGCTATGGGTTGGAAACCACTTGATAGCACTTAAATAACAGCTTAAATCAAAAAAGTATTTCTATAAAAGTATATTGTTATCATTAAATTGTATTTTCATTTGTCTATTATATGTGAAATATACATATTCAATAAAATTCTATTTAAAAAAATTAGCCTCGGTATCTATAATCAATTTTCCAGTATCATTACTTCAAGTTTGTATGTCTTTTCACAACTATTTAATTATATAGTTAACACCTTTGGAGCAAGAACTATGGTACATTACCAAATTACACCACATGTTCCAAGGAATTATCTTCTGAAAATCTTATGAAGAGTCATGGAACATTGTCTCATATTGAAAATGTCATACAGCAATAGAATTCTACAGTGCTGGATGATTGATTAGCTTCTCAGTTTGGAAAGCCCTCAAAATATGACTAACAGTTGTCTTCCCAAAATAGAGTCAATCACTTTGATAAGTATGGAGTAAAGATTTTGAAGCCTTCGGTTGTTGATGAAATATGACTCATGGTGAGGAGAAACACTAAAAACATCAATTAATACCTGGAGCTTTGGGTGCTCAAAATATGACTCTAGGAACATTGGCAGTCCTTAAAAGTGGAATGGATTTTATAAAGTTTGCTTTTATATGCATTCATTAGTGAGCTGGAAATGGACTGTGATTAGCCAGTTTTAACAAGGTAGACAGATGGTTTATTATGCTGGGTGTGTTAGTCTGGGTAGACTAGATAAACAAATTCATAAACACACATATGTATATAAAGGAGAGGTTTATGTACAAGAGAACTGGAACATTGAGAAAGCATCCCAATCCAGTCCAGTCTAGTCCAAGTCAATAAGTTCTATATTAGCTCATATGTCCAATAACAATCCATAAGTCTTCTTCAGCCTCACGAAACACATGCAATAGTGTCAGGGTAATCACAGGCCAGTGGGTTCAGAGTACATATGTTGATTTATAGGTTTAATATTAAGTATTTAGTATTAAAGAAGCACATGGACATCGTGCTTCCCCTTAAGTACTCCCTCAGCACAAGAACACTTTGTTCTAAAAACCCAGCACTCTGAGATGCTCATCTTCTCTGACTGGATTGCTGAAGACAAAATGGGTGCATAAGCAAACATGGTGCAGAAAGCTGATGGTACTCAGCTATCAAAAGATATAGCATATTGGGTCTTAAAGATTTGAAGATAAGTTTTCTGGAACAATTAAAATCTTGTCATTTGGCTCTCCCTCTGGTCCGACTTTCAATATTCTCTTTGTGTGGAGGAGGAGATTCTTACTTTGGGGTTTATCTCTTATGTATTTTGCCATTGCCTATTTGCCCTCTTGAATTTTTGTTATATGCTTTTCTATTTTTTTCCTGTATATGAAACCCAGGATTGATAGACCTATAGAGACAACAAGAATAATAAGGATTTTGGAGGTACGGGGGGATGTTAAAATGGAGCTGATTTCAAGGAATTCAAGAAGAAAAAGAAAGTTTTGGAACTGATTGTGGAAGCAATTATACAATATTTATTGATGTGATTGGACTAGGGAATTGTCTCCCAATAAAATGGTTTTGGGGAAAAACCCAAAAAACTATTTGGCATTTGGCCATTTTAAGAGATAACTTAGGACCAAGAGATTACTCCAAAGGTAATACAAGTTGCTCTGAAAGAATGAGCAAAAAACAAGTCTCCAGGAATGAATGGAATGCCAATTGAAACACCAATTTCAGCAGACTGATGAAGCTATGGAAGCACTCACATGGCAGGGAATGTGCAAGCTTGCCCCCTAGCCAACCTATGAGAAGACATTCATATCTGACCTATTCTAGTGAATGGCAGTAGCACAAAATGTGGAATTATCTAATAATATGATTAATATCATGCACACATAATTTTTCCCCAAAGACCACTCAACACTTGTTGCTGCAGTTCATTGAGAGAGATAGAGTCACCAGAAGTTCAAGTTTGATTCAGAGGAGGATATGCTGATGTCACGTGGGTCAAAGAAGGGAAAACCAGAAAACTATTTCTTGTGCTTTTGATTATGCCAACACATTTAACTGTGTGGATCATAAACATATATGGATAGCACTGGAAGATTGTGAATTACAGAATACCTCAATGTGCTCATTTGGAACCTCTACATAGAATAAGACATGTTGTCAGAATAGAACAAGGAGTGCTGCATTGTTTAAAATATGAAACTATTGCCCCAAGGCTTCATGCTTTCTCCAGACATATTCCATCTGTATGTTGGTTACATAGTCAGCGAAAAAGGACTAAAAGAAGAATACAGCATCAGGTTTGGAGAAAATCTTATTAACAACTTTCATTATGCAGCTGATACAACCTTGTTACCAGAAGGGAAGGAGAACTTAAAGCACTCACTGATTAAGACCAGGGATTGAAACTCAGTGCAAAAAGCACAAATAAATACAACTAGACCAACAGAAAATTTCAGGGAAAATATTAAATTAATCAAGAATTTTATCTAGCCTATATCTATAATTATTGTTCATAAAAGGAGCAGTAAATAGATCAATGGACATTTTGTAATGGATAAAGCTGTTACAAACGATGTCTTTCAAGTCTTGAAGAGATAGGACATCACTTTGAGGACTGGGGTGTACCTGACTCAAGCCATCTTGTTTTTAATGACCTCATATGTATGTCATAATTGTACATTTAATAAAGCCAATTGAAGAATAATCAATGCATTTGAATTATTGGTACTGGCAAAAGATATTGAAAGTACCATGGAATGCCAACAGAACAAGACATACCTGTTTTGGAAGAAGTGCAACCAGAATGCTCCTTAGAAGTGATGCTGAGACTTCATGCCATATATTTCACACATATCAGGAGATCCCTGTCCTTGGAAAAAAATATTGTGCTTGGTAAAATAGACAGCAGAGGAAAAGAAGAACACTCTAAATGAGATGTCTACAATAATGAACCCAAGCATAACACATACGAGGATTCTATATGATCATAGGGTGGTGTATGTAGGGTTGGTATAATCATCATAGATTCAAGGGCGCCTAACCACCATGACCACAAAATTACTCAGTTCCTTAAATGGTTTATTACCAAATGACCAAGATCACAATATCTGATTAAATAACGCACTGATTCCCTACTCATGTCAATTTTTTGATTGGTTTATTTATGAAAATAAAGTTTTGACTATGTCCTAAAAATGTCATGGTGCAGTTTTTAAAATTACCTCCATATGAAGAGCTAAGGGCAGCAGCTGGTTCCCAGGAACTCAACACATATTCAAGGCTGTTTTCGATGAAATAAAGATAAGACACATCTCCACCCTCCAACCTACTTTAGCAATCATGACATTGATCATTCCTCTATGAGACATTCTTCCCTCTGAGTTGGGTTCAACAATCTATTTAACCGTCCACAGACCGCATGGACAATGAAATTATGGGGCACTAGGAAAGTAAGCAGCTTCAAATTCTGCGTAGGCACTTTCCTCTAGTTCTCAAATGCTTTCTCCTATTCACTATCCTGCTCCCAATTTTACCTGACAAATCCAGCTAGACCAGGGGATATACATGGGGTCAGAAGCATGGGGAATTTAGGATAGATGACCTCATGGGACCAGTTCTGGGAGTGGTGATATTGGGAGGGTGGAGGGATGGTGGAACAGAAAGGGGGAACCAATTCCATGGATCCACATATAACCTCCTCTCTGGGGTACGGACAACAGGGAAGTGAGTGAAGGGACACCTTGGAGAGTGTATGATATGCAAAAGTAATAACAATGTGTAAGTTAATTAAGGGTCCATGGGTGAGCATGCAGGGGGGACGGAAGGGAAATATGGGGAGCTAATACTTGGAGCCAAAGTGAAGGGAAGATGCTTTCAGAGTGAGGATGGCAACAAGTGTGCATATGTGGCCTGCATACAAGTGATGTATGGATGGATCTTGATGGGAGCTGTATGAACCCCCAATAAAATGATTTATTTAAAAACAGGAGGGGGAAGGAGGAGCTTATATCAAGGGCTCAAGTAGAAAATATTTGGAGATGAATATGGCAACACGTGTACAAATATGCTTAATACAAAGAGCTGTAAGAGCACCCAATAAAATCATTGAAAAAAAAGTCAGGATAGCCATGTTCAGGACACAGCTTTTCAGTCAGGCCAGCCTCTCCAGCTCTATCCACAAGTCCTTGGACTATCAGCCCCGAGTCCATGGTCTTTCGCCATACTCAGAAAATATTAGAGAGCCCTTTTAGTACTGATGATGCCCAAAATGCATGTCACTCCACAATAAGGCTAAACTTGAATGCAGTCAGTGCTTTCTGGGGCAGGATAGAAAAAGTTAAATGCTCAGGGATCTTTAGGTACAGATGACACCTTCCACAGCTGGCAGTTTGTTCTGGTGTTAATGAAATTCCTCTTAAATTTCTTCAATAGCTCATTTTATATCCACCTAACTGGCAAAAATAAAACATAATTAATTCTGCTATTAAGTGCAAACAACTGGGTCATATAACTCTACCATCTTCTAACAGACCCATGAGAACAAAGAGGAAATACACCACTCTGCATGGTCCCGTTCATCCTTTGCTGGGGCTCGCACAGCCTGTGACTAGAAGAGTCATAGTCAGTAAATCACGGCACTCTTCTCTCCCATGTCTACTGTACTCACCTTTACTTTTATTCACTGTCATTTAGTCCATTCCAACTCGCCGTGAGCCAGTAGAGCAGCATAGGATTGCCCTTCTGGATTTTGAGGACTGTGAATTTTTTTGGGGGGGGCGGCGGGGGAATCACTGCCCTCTGGTGGGAGTGGGAGGTCCAGGCTTGCTCCTGGAGAGCTGCTGCTGGATTTGAACCGCCAAGCCAGTGGGCCGCAGTCCCGCACTCAACCACTATGCCACCGTGGCTCAGCCGAGGACTGTAAATCTTTATGATAATGGAAAGCCACAACTTTTTCTGGAGGATTGGCTGAAGTTTTCCAATGTCTAACCTTAAGGTTAGCAGACTAAGGCAAGAATTTTGCATATAGTTTCATAAATTACCTCTAATACTTTGTCAAATAAGGTGCATCGGGGAATAAATCATTTTTATCCAAAGTTGTTTGTTTATTGACTCTATCATTAAATTATTGTCAAGTGTTTTCCCTAAATACCATCTATTTTTGCTATTATTCATTTTTCTTCCCACTAATATCACTTTATATTAGAAGATCATTTCTCAAATTGAGACTAACCCATGTGACTTCTGATTCGTCTCTCGGCTCTCACGCTCACCAATGTCAATGCTGTTCATCCTGAGCCTACCTTTTTAAATGTAAAATTGGCAGTGATGCCCCCCCAAAAAAAAACTACAAAAAAAGAAAATGTAAAATTGGTTCATGCAACCCCTATTGCTATTAATATAAAATTCAAACGTTTCAAAAGTTTCAAAAAATTCAAAAATTTTTTAATTGGCCTGTTTTTCTTTGTCTTTTTTCTTTGTATTCCTTTCCTTATAATCTATGGGCAATAAT